>PNEQ01046719.1:0-34365 GCA_003012365.1 Medauroidea extradentata | reverse complement strand
TTTAAACTTTCTAAAATTTTCACAAAGATTTCCGTCCAAGATCAATGGCGACGGCGGCTTGAACGACTCCATCTTCTTTCGTCTGTTGTTTTCTTACTTAGACGCAATTTAACACTGTTCTTCTTGTTTTAATGTTACTGGTACATATTTTCTATCCTACCGACTGCGCCATGTCGTGATTTCTCTCAATACTTTATTATCTCTCATTTATTCATCATACACATTCTCTCAGCACGTCCTCGTCTTAGCTAGATCATCACTTGACTGCCTCATGCAGCCAACCTCTGCATTGTCTATACTCACAACATGCTGATTGGCGGCCATTTTGAAAGCTGGCTGAAGAAGCACCACGTGGATTTGCAAGGACTTTAAGTATATAGTTTTAGCATTGTCTGTACCAAATTTCAGCTGTATCAATATTTTGTCTACGTTCCCCTAATTTTAATGATAAAAGTCCTGGGTTCAGTGATTTTTATCATATCTGGGGCTAGGAAGCGAAGAATCAATACGGGATATGCTAACATGCACATCAAGTGCCTCATTGTCTCTACGGCCGAGGCTCTGAACTAGTGTACTTGCTTTAAGTTCTACTGTTTTTACTGTGAGAAGATGTCTTGCAGTAATCACACCCATTTACTGGATGTGACTTAGCAGCAAATTCAAATTCACACATCTGTCGTAATTCCATTTGTATTTTGCTATCACATTTTGAGACATAGTAGTCGGAGAAGTGTTTTTTTGTTGTTATGGAGAGCTTAAAAATATTATTTATATGATCTGCACTGCTGTGAAAGTACTATTCTGTCTTCATTTAGAGCATGTTTTTTGTATGTAAATGTAGTGGGTATAAGTGTAATAGTTTCATCAAGAAACCTGTAGTTCATACAATATGCTAAAAGCAGCTCAATTGTCAGGTAGGCAATATCTTAATTGGTACATAGTAATGCCAGGATACCAATAGTTGGCAGAATATTATTTAATGCTGTTGGAGTTGACCGTCTTATAGTACAGGTATATAAAGACAAGCTGATGAGAGAGTACAGTTTAGAAATATTTTAATTTCCCTATGATAGAAATGTGCTTTTAATTAGTTATGCATGTGCTGTGATTTGTAACACTTTAACACTAGTGATGGTTTGCAGATCATGACTCAGATGCTACGTCTCCCATACGCATAGTGTACGTCCCATCGCACTTGTACCACATCCTGTTTGAGCTGTTCAAGAACTCCATGCGAGCTGTAATGGAGTACCACAGTGAATCGGAAAAGTACCCACCTATTGAAGTCTTGCTGGTCAAAGGCAAGGAAGATGTCTGTGTCAAGGTGAGCAATTTTGCATGTGTGCACGTACACATGCACGTGTATGTATATACATACATACAAGATTTGTATCGTGTCAAAAAAAGCTGCGTCTTTGCCTAATGAGGGAGTAAATATTCACTGAATCAATCTTATGTAATGTAGAACTAGAGGATGTTTGACAGTCCTTGCTACAGGTAATATAATCTAAGGTCATTTGAAAGAAGTTCTTTCTCATTACAGTTGTATGTACATTGTGGTCATTGTATATCTACTCCTGTTTTAGGTATTTCAGGTGTCAAAAATAATTTTTTGTATGTTACCATACTGCATAATTTTTAATCTCTATTATGTATAAAAGAGAACACTGACTGACCGATTGACTGACGTATCAAACTGCAGCCCAAACCACTGGACCTAGAATCGTGAAATTTTTTGTGTGGATTCTCTTCACATCCTAGGCGAGCGCTATGAAGGGATTTTTCGAAATTCAACCTCTAAGGGGGTGAAAAGGGGTGAAGTGTATTTACGAAGAAATGTCGACAGAGCTAAACCCAAGGGTGTATAATAGTGATTTTTGCTTTAGTAGGACAAACATAAAAAAGCATTCTAGCCAATTTAAATATTTTTCAAAATTCAATATTTAAGGAGGGGAAAAGACCTTAAAATGTGTTTACAATTAACTATCAATATCTTGAATCCTTCTGGATAGAGAGTTGGTATTCACTAAAAAATGTTGTTTACATAATATCCAAAGAGCAGGTTTAAAATTTTTTGTAATTCGATCCCAAGCAGTAAAAAAGTGCAGAATGTATTTTTTATGAATCGTCTATGTAACTGAAACACACTTGACTATCGTCGTGCTTTTTATTTCAGTTGATTACATATGACATGACTCCAAGACGTTTAGAAATTCTTTAATTAAGGGGGGGGGGGGTGAAAATACATTAAATGTGTTTACGAATATTCCTCCATATCTAATGAACCAATCAAAATATTGAAGTGCTCTTAGCTTTTGAATGATGCTTTTGTAAATGTCCCAAATACCACTAAAATATGTTTTCCAAATTCGGCCCCAAAGAGGTAAAAAAAAAAAAATGGGTAAAATGTGTTTTCGATTCACAATTAATATATATTGATTCCATTAATTTTTATGTAGCAACGTGATTTTTGTTTAAGATTGATGCTTACTCAAATACCTGAAAAGTAAATTCAGGAATTTCCATAGTTCCCCACCTAAGGAGGTGAAAAGGGGTGAAAAGTGATGAAATATGTTTTCCATTAATCGTCGATATATCTTGAACTCAGTGGGCTATTGTCGTATTTTTTACGTCCAAGAGATGTCAGTTAAGTAGTTTAAAATATGAATCAAGGGAATTTTGAAATTCAGTCTCTTCGGAGGTGAAAAGACCTTGAATGTGTTTTAGATAAATCTTCGATATATATTGAACCCATCGAGATATTCACTTTATTTTTGCTTCAGGATGATGATTATGTAAATGGCCAGAAAAAAGGTTTGAAGAATTTCCAAATTTCGAACTTTCAGTACTGTACAGGGGGCCGATTAAATATCACCACTTGCGTTTTGCACCGACACAGCGTAACGTAAGTAAATCTGCTCTGCACCTGCACCTCTAGTCATAATTGGAATTAAATACATTATATTCAAATTCTCGAAAATGTAAGACGCAAGGGGCGGAGCCTATTTCGGCTCGGTGCAATTACCACCCCTCTCAAACTTACACAAGCCAATCAGGAAATTTGTAACATCATTCTCACTGCCACATGGATGGCAAAAACTGTCTGCACATCCGCGTGCTTACGTGCAGATATAACTTCCATGTAGCAGTGAACAATTTCTCGTGCTAAAAGTAATGTTTTTTTTTCGTAACCTCAAATTGTGTAGTTTTCTCGTGTTTATACAAGGATGTAGGAAATGTAGTTTCGTATCAAGTTATGAAGGAAAATTGTCACAAAGTTTTCATTATAAACGTATATGTCGTAGTTGCGTTTTGAAGTTTGAAAAATTGATTTCTGTAATGTCGTGGTTATTTCAGTATAGTGGATGCGTGTGTTCATTTTTGTTGAATGAGATAATTCGTAAATAAATTAGTACTATGTTTATGGAGAGTAGCAATTTTGTAACACAATTGGAACATATCAGAGTGGTTTTCGTTTGTAACCAGCTTTTACATACTTTATGTTGCTAACGGAAAATAAAGTGCCTAAAGTGATAGATGTTTGACGTGATCAGAGCAGAAATTATGTACACATTTTATATTTGTACTGGTATTAATTTGAGTGACCTAGTTTTGAAATTCACATAAGTTATTTTAACTTGTGTAGTATGGTATTTGTGAGTGTAGACCTACTACCTAATGGGCTATACATGTGGCATTCGTCTTTCAGTAAGTCGTAAATTATCAAATCGTGATACATTTTTTCTAAATAATTCATTACTAATGTGTAATGAATATGAGTGGCTTTTGTACAACTATACTGCAATAAATTTAATTAGGTCTAGATGATTGTAAGTTCAATGTTCATCGAGATAGGGTGTGATGTGTGTAAACAGCTAGTCTCACAAAATACTTAAAACCAAAATGATAGCCCTGTGTAAAAAGCTAGTCTCACAAAAGACTTAAAACCAAAATGATAGCCCTCCCATTTTATAAGAAATATAGAGAATCCCAACAGAATCACTCTTAAATATAAAGCACATGTAAGTCTGTGAGAAAGATGTGATGTTGAAACACCCCATCCAAGCAAGGAAAATGAGAGGTATGTCACTGTTCTAAGCAATTAGCCAAATAGGTACTTGCAAATCATATTCGCTATTTATTTACATTATTATTTGCATAAAAGTTGTAAACAAAGTTTATAAGGGTACAAATAATCTCGTCAACAAACCAACTCTTTTTCTCGTTGTGTGCCATGGAAAAATACCCTCAAAATATATTCCGGGGAAAGGATAATAAATCGTTGGCCATTTTTAATGGCTTCTTTAGTAAGAAACATTTCAGTTTCGTACTTCTACTGTACTTCGTAACTATTAAAAGCTGAAATGTGTACACGAAAACGTAAATAATTAACGTTCATAGAACACTGGATACAAATAAATATATCCAACTTTTATGGTAATTTTTTTTTTCACACACCCGAAAATTATCCAATGTGCATGCGCGAAGGGCGCAGATATACTTGCGTTGAGCCGAACCATTTGCTAGTCAAAGTTTTTCAGGCACTTTGCACCATCCCTTGACCACTTGCACCTGCATATTTGTATATTTAATACCAAAGCAACGCAGCGAAGATGCAAATTTTGTGCTGCACCTCTCAAAAGCAATATTTAATCGGCCCCCAGGTATGATATTTGAGGAGTGATATGTGATTTTAAATTACCTATTTTGCTTCGACTGAAAGGGCTGTCATCGTGATTTTTACTTCACTTGGATATTTTTACAAATATTTAAGACGTGAAATTAATATTTTTTTTAATTTTGACACCTCAAGGGGTGAAATGGCATAACATTTTTTTTCTGTCAGCCAATGATACTTACCATTACGAGAGATGGTGAAATTTCGCAAATTCAATGACCTGCATGTTATAATCAAATATCCTATGAATTCTTGTCCACTAGCTGCTACTCAGTGGAACAGCAGACAATGAACGAATAAACAGGGCTTGAGTATGCATAGGATATTTGATTCTAACATGCATGTCACTGAAGAGATATTGAGGTGTTCGGGTCAGAAGTATGCTTATGTAAGTACCTAAAAAAGTAATGCAAGTTTTTTATTTTTATAAGATAACTTAATTATTGCGAAGAAAACTTAGTTTGTAAACTTTCAAGGCAGACAGTCCGAAAAGCAAGTACGACAAGCGAGAAATAAATTATTCAGAGGTTTAATTTTACAGTTCTACTGAGGCGTGTTGTTGTACAAGCTCTATGAGCTTAGGAAATTAATTTTTTTTTTTTTAATTAATTTTTATGAATAACTTCAATGTTATGTGGTGCAGTTGTTTGTAACTCGGGAAAAATCTGTCTTAATAGAATGTATTTCATTTGATTATCCTCTTACAGTGAAGTTTATGTAATTACCTTACAATGTCAACATTGAAGTGACTATAAATAAGCCCCAATCGAAAATGCTGTTAGTGACAGGGACAAACTTAAGACTGCTTTTCGCGTGGACAGCAATAACTACTTATCCTGCTGCAGAGTTAACTAGCAGATGTGTCATCCTAACACTTGATGACTTTACTAGCTATATGGTATGCATATGTTTTTCAATTAAAGTAAATGTTATCTGCTATGAGTAATACACACGAGCAAAGCTGCGGGCACACTCATAGTTGGTGTATAAAATATCAGTCTGAAAAAACGTTGCGTATGTTGAAAAATTTTATTGAAAATACAAAAGAAATTAATTGTACAAATTAAAAATTTATGTAACTATTCAAACAAATATCAATAACAATCATAACTTACATGTTACTTAAAAGCTCAAAATAATATTTGTCATGAAAACTGTATGCTATAATTTTGTTGGACATATTTTTTTGATGGTTCTTAAGTGTTTCCATTCTACCAATTCAGATGAAGTTTAGTTTTGTAGTAACTGTGGGTTAATAAAGTGCTGCAGGTGAACCAATCATTATGTTACTTAGAAGCAAGGATTACTTATGCTTAATTCTAACATAATGTTGAAACGACTTATTAAAATTTGTAAAATACTTGAATTTTTAGATAAAATCTATTGTATTTATAGTAAAAAATTATATGCAACTATTAAATCACCTGTTACAATTAACAAGTTGCATTTTGTATAATATTGTGAAACCATGAATTAATCACACAGTTTTGGATATTTTTTACCATTTGAACAATCTTAAACTAAATCCTGACACAGTGAACTGCACATGTTGTTGGCGAAAGCAACTTAATTTAAGCACTAAGAATACAATAGTAGAGATCAGTGTTAGCCCTAGGTAGTTAGCTATTTAAACAAGTAGTTTTCAAGGAAATTATTATAATTTGTAAAAGAGTATTGTACTTGCATGCCAATATTATTATACTTCGGTCTTGTTAGAGGTTTTGGTTTTAGTGGTATGTTTTATATTAATTTCAGGTCTTAGCAAAGTCACGCTAGGGCAGCCCCATATTCACCCCTGTCTGCAACACTTGGTACAGTCATATGAAACTGTTTATTACATATTTATTAGTCTGCAAGTGACATTGGCCTCCCTGCCTCAGGCAGGAACAATATGTGCATATTATTTCTGTTTGGTAGTACTGGAGGTGGGTGTGTTAAGTACACTGTGTGTTGTGCAGGTGTCGGACCGTGGGGGTGGTATCCCTCGCAGCCACACAGACCAGCTGTTCAACTACATGTTCTCTACGGCCCCGCAGCCACCCAAGACTGACAGCCACACCGTTCCGCTCGCAGGTGAGGCCATTCATTCTTCTCTACCACCTCTCCCTTTATGTTTTACTGAGTTAAGAGCATATGTCAAGTGTCACAATGAATATTCCTTCATTTCCTCCTGAGCCAAGGTTTTAGGAATGTTTGTTAAAACGTTAGTTACACTAAATTATTAATAAATATTCACTGGCCTGCTTACTTTGAAGAACTAACAGTGACGATATCTAGCTTCAGCTAACAGAATGCTAGACTGGGTAACGTGCCAGCCATCTACTGGCAGTATGCTGAACTATGTACATCTGTGTAGATGTTCAAAATTTGACAGTTACAAACTCCCGCTTCAAACACAATAACATTAATATATAAAAAAGACTTTAAATATATTAAACATTGCTTCTGGTGGGTTTCTTCTAAACAATTGGCTTAATTTTCATGCCAACTATAAATTACGTATTATAATGATATTGAACATGGTACAGTAGCAAATTGAGAGGACTGAAAATTAGTGGTGGTGGAGGACAGTTAATAAAGACAACACAAAAGAAGTTGTGTGCTTCGGCTCTCGAGTCCTCTCAGCAACTGAGCTAAGGTACACTCAAATAGAGAAAGTGGCCTTGACCCTAACATGGGCATGTGAAACATTAGAAGGGTATATATTAGGAGTACCAATCATACTAGAGATAGATTGTGAACCTCTCCTTCAAATCCTTCACTCCAAACATATTGATGAGCTTACACCTAGTTGCCAAATATTCCAGATAAGACTGATGAAATTCGACTGTTCAGTTACCTACCTGCCAGGGAAACAATTTGTAATTGCAGATTGCTTATCATGGAACCTCCGGAAGGTGGAGAAAAAAAGTGAAAGTGAGGAGCGAACTTCATGTCAACATGATAGTTTCTAATTTTTCAGTAGCTGGAACAATTTTAGATCAAATTATACAGAGTCAAACAACAGATTTTGTGTTCAAAAACCTGAGGCGGTATTGCTTCATGGGTTGGCCAAGGCAAAGAGACTATCTGTGTATCACCAGTATTGAGCCGATATTTCAGTCAATGAGGGATTTCTGTTAAATGGAACCAGTTTGATAGTTCCTCTCCCCATGCAGGACTATGTCTTGAAAAGTTGAAACAGTTGCATGCACATCTGGGGTTATCAAATTGCAGAGCTAAGGTTCAAGAGACTGTCTGGTGGGTAAGTTTTAACTCACACTTACAGTCTGTAGTTGAGAAGTGTGAATGATGTCTAGAACACTGTCACAATCCGAAAGAGCCGTTCTTATTGGAAGCTCTTCAAGACTATTTCCCTGGCAAAAGGAGAGAATTTGTCTGAGAAAATGGTGCTTATATTGTTATAGTGGTCTTTGGATTATTTTTCCAAATATTTTGAACTTCTTGAGCTTTAGTCTTTAACAGAAAAAAGTGTCATTGACAACTGTGAAGCTATCTTTGCTAGGTTGGACATACCTGAGGTGGTTTAAACTGATAATGGGCTCTAATTTAAGGAAAAATTTCAATAATTTGCCAGACGGGGAGGATTTCACCACAGAACCACCAGCCAATTGTATAGTCAGGCCAATGGATGCACTGAAGCTGCTGTGAGGATGGCAAAAATCCTGCTTAAAAAATTAGGACATCTACGAAGCACTGTTTGCTTACTGCAGTGCGACTCTGGAAGGAGTATTGGGACGGAAGGTCAGGACTATGGTTCCCAGGTTTAGGTCGTTCTGCAAAGTATAACTTAATAAATTGAGACAAGAGTTGGACCTTCAGAAGGAAAAGCAAAGGAGATGGTATGATTAACAACAGTGAACACAACAGCTGCTGCCCTTGAAATTAGCTTACAGGTATGGATCACAGATAGGCAAGTATGTGGGAAAGTTGTGGGAGCCCCGGAGGACACCTACTACCCCAGATTTTATCTCATTGAATCTCAAGGCATTCATTACCAGTGTAACAGAACACATCTGGTGCCAGCTAACGAGTGTGCACTAAGAAGTTGTAGTAGGAGTAACCGTGCCGCCATTACAGTTGTTGGGCAGGAGGGACTTCCTGCCCCAACAGGAAAGAAAGGTGCAAACTGCAAATCAGTTTGAAACATAAACAGTTGGGGCAGACAGTGAGGATGAGCTTAAGCCATGATGGAGAGGATGGTGGCCATAAGCAGAATGCACACAGATAGAGGAGATTGCAGATCCAGAGTTGAAGACTCCTCGATGATCGGGATGAGCACAGGGGCCACCAGGTTGGACGATGGATTATGTCTTAGGGTTACAAGACTTGTGGCATCCAGTGGAGTGTATTAGTGCTGTAAGGATGCTTGGACCATTATACTTAGAGATGATGGTTTATCGCTGGAAAACTTGACTGTTTGCTGAATTTCAACACAAGTTCAAATTGCCAGAAAATTACTGGCTTTACCTTGTACTTGGAGCTGTTACAGTATTTGACTGAGCCAATAATCCCGATATTGTAATATTTTATGCCTGTTATTGGTCTACAGTTAGCTACGTTGTGTCAGGAGTATATAAATAATGGCAGGGTTTTTAAGGGTTTGTTGGCACAAAACATTTTCGTGATATACCATCATTAAAGATAATGGTATATCGGAAAATTGTTTGTGCCATCGTACCCTTGAAAACACTGTAGTTTCTCGCAACATGTATGATTGGGTGATACACGTCTGACATTTCGTAATTGTCTGCAGACCAATAACAGACATTAAATATTACCATTAGCTGGATTCTTATTGGCTCAGTCAAGTAGGGCAACAGCTTCACATACAGGGAAAAGCCAGTGAGTTTTTGGTAAGCTGAACGTACGTTGAAACCTAGCAAACAGTCAAATTTTCCCGCGATAAACCATCATCTCTAACTATACAGTGTTTATAGACATATGTATTTGCAACATTTTATGTTGTGTAGGGAAAGATTTATGATTGTTTCACCACTGTTGTATTATTTGGCTAATTAAAAGAAATAAATGTATCATTGACTAGGATAGTATAGCTATGGTTGCGAGCTACTCAAAGGTCTATGAAAGTCAGTTTTATTATTCATCTTACAACAGATAGCACTAAATTTATAAAATATTTAATCTGAATAAAACCAAAATATGGCAATTGACAATGTTTGAATAAAGTAATATGAAATTCACATAGTGAAATATTTATTCAAACTCGTATTTACTTATAACTATGTTTATTACTGTGTCTTTTTCAGAGAGAGAAAAATGTAAATGTTAGCAATCTGCCGTAATTTGAACTGTAGAATAGGTTCCTTTCTCAAGTATTAATATTTGTTGGATGTATTTCAATTCATATATAAAAGCATTTAGTGGACACAACTTTGTTATAATACGAAATTGTTACAAAGTAATTAAGCAATTATTAGTTTGTAATTTACATACATAAATGTTCTTATTATTTTTCCCATTTTAACAAGTATATCCGAGTTTCAAGTTTGTCAGTAACACAGATCAAGTACAATTATCACTGAAACTGATGCTTTGAAACATTTTCCCCAAAATAACGTGGCAGCCAGGAAAGTTTGGACGATGTTAGAGGATTCCAAATTCAGAACATCCAAATTACTTATTCTTTACACGATAACATTCCAAAATTCATCTTAACTTCAACACTGCCATAAACTGCAAATCATTTGTTTATGCAGTCACAAACTCACTACCTACGCATTCAACACACAATAAAGTCAATGTGAAGTCGGAAGGAATTTTTAAATGTTAGTAATAGCACAGTATAATAATATGTTTGTAACATGTATAAGTGGAAACAATTTTGCACTATTACAACACAAATGTAATGATTCCCTCTTGTTGCTTGTAAAGTAACATTTTTTCTCGCATATATCAAAGATATACAGTAATAGAATACATTGTCTTAGCTGCATTAAACAGTACTGAAAATAATGATTTAAAAAAAAAAAAAAAAAGGAATATGTATTCCCTTATATTAATACATAATTTAAAACTGAACTGCATTGCATTTGGTTATATGTAATATCTAAATTGTCAATGTCATAGATTTATTTCAAATGATAGCTGTACTCATTCAAACATGTTGACCCAAATTATGGTAGTGTTTCCATTGTAATGACCTCTGTACTACTTCCCCAAACAGTACGAAAGGCGTCACAAATGTCGCTACAGGGAATAAGTTGAAAAATGTTCAACAATCAAAAAACATTTAAATTGAAAATATTTACTTATAGCAATATACATTAAAATTTGGGATAATGATGCGCCACACAGCCCGTTACATACCATACTACATACATATCTAAATTACCACACAACACCATTAACAACATTACAAATATAAAATTTCAACTCAAACTCTAAAGACCAGCTATCATTTACCAATTGTGTTTAAATATGTGTATAAATGTCATTATAAATTGCCATGAGGCAGCAACACATTTCTTTAAAACTAATCTCTCAAAATTATTGTAGTTAAACTTAATTTAACACACGTTATCTAAAGTTTACTTCTATAAAATATTTTGTCAGTTCTTTTGTCAACAATCATAATTCAGAATGTACACATCATAATGTTTTGCTATAAGGAAAATTTCAACTGACGAAGCTGTGAGGATAGTCTTCAACAAGCTGACATTACTGGTCCCAAAATTATGTAATGTTTCTCCTACCTCATTCTTCGGGTGGAAAACCCAACTGACTAGTTCTACACCATATTTTACTTGCAGTAAAATATCACGACACAGAAGGCAGAACAAAACCAACGTGACTTCTTTGTGGCACTGCATCTTATCCAACAGCTGATGACAATACAGCAGTCTTATTCACTGCTCCTATAACAAAAAAAATTACTTTCGGCTTGTGGGGGCCAATTTTCCAGTTTAAAGTAGACCAATGTTAGTGAGGGAATTTTAATGTAACTACGCAGATGATCAGTCATTAGGCCTGAATGTGTTCATTTTCAAAATACGTCCTACATAAAATGTAATGCCAACTTTAGTCGAAATAAACTGTTTAACACACGCCGAGCAACAAACCACAGTTACAATCACGTTTTAGTTTATGCGCCCAGTTCAACATAGCGAAATAACAGTTGCCTCTATGAAAGTCAAACACTACCTTACATATGGCTATCGTGATCACTGCACAATTCCATGCTGCCTCGACGGTAACTCACAAAATCTTTTGCCAGGTCTGTCCGCTTAACTTAAGCCAACTATCACGGGCGTCTTCCATACCAACCAGCTCGTGAAAAGTACTCATTACAGTCTTCTACAACTTCTTCAAATCCCAACGGAGCATCTGCCATCCCACCAACTGCACTAACTAACTTTTCATAAGCTACCAGTCACTGCAATCTCTGGGTTTTAACATTAAGCCTCGGCACGTCACAATTACAGGAACCATGTAATATTGAGTAAGTCCAGCAATTTCCTCGATTTCCGTGTTCCCTAGCATGGCCTTCCAATCGCACTGGTAGTTGAATGCTACTTCTGCGCGGTACCCCCACCATGCCTGTTGCACATTCAGGTGCTCAATATACTCTGCCTCGCCGACACTTGGCACTACACACTTCTCTCATTGCGCAGCCCCATCTATGCAACCCGTAATTTATAGTACGTATCGTACCTTCGTCAGTGGAAATTTCCTCTTACTACAGTCTAGCTTATGGTATGGCCAGAAATTTAGTACCCTGTTCTGCTGAATGGCTAAATTGTGCCGTCAGTGCATGGTCGTCACACCATGTTCACTACAATGACACGTTTTTTAAATTTATGTTTCAAAACTTTTGCTTATATTTTAGCACTGTTTTTTATACATACTTTATGCGTTAAGTGTTAATTTGAACACGTTAACAATTGTAGTGGATTCCGTGAAAGGATTAACTGCTATGCAAGTTGTAGATTTGCACCCGTTTATTACACACATATTATATATATCAAGGTCACAAATTAAACATTTTACTGTACACTGACACAATAAGTATACACACACACATTGAAAACACTGTTACATGTTAAATATTTTCTTGGGGACTGATTCTTTTAGGATACCTAGACTCCCCCCCCCCCCTCCCATTTGAAGATGCAACATTTGGAAAGCCTCGAAAACCTTCTTCAATGTCTTCGGTTGGACTCTCCCTTCCCCGGTCACCATCTGTGTTGGCACTGACGCTGTTGCGAAGTCCCTCCACTTCCTCCTGGAACACTGCGTTGTCTCTTCCTGAGTCTCCCAACTGAGAACCAATGTTGCTCACGCTGCCTTAGGAACTGCTGACTACTTCTTTTTCTTTTTGATCAGCAGGATCAAGTGGGCCAGGATGAAGTTGGTCCAGGTGACGGTGATGTGTACTACTATCAGCAGCTTGAACCCTATAGGTGAGAGGACCCAACTTAGCAGACACTATCCCACTAATCCATTTCGTCTCGCCATGCGAGTACATTGTAAATCCCACTGGGTCATTCACTTCAAAAGACCTAGCCCTTCCCCTGGAATGGGAAACCACAACACTTATCTGGTGAGCAGCCACCTTTGCGGAAACAGAATGTGTGAGCAACGACAGTCTATTGTGGATAACCCGTCCAGACATCAAGGTACTAGGAGATTCTCCTGTTACAGTGTGTGGGGTTATATGATAGTTCATGAGGAACCAAGGGAGAGCAATGCCCAAAGGAACCCTAGATTGCACTAATGCCTTCAATTTGTTTTTCATGGTTTTAACCATGTTCTCTGCAAGACCATTAGTGGCAGGGTGATATGGAGGAGAAAATGAATGCTTTTGATAGCATTTTGCTTACAAAAAACCTCGAATTCTTCAGATGAGAACTGGAGGCCATTGTCAGAAACTTTCTGTTCTGGGAGTCCATAAATCGAAAACCACCAACGTAACTTTCCGATAACTGAACAAGAAGTAATACTAGAAAGTGTGCAAACGTCCAGCCATTTGGAGTGACTGTCGACTAGCACAAGAAAATACTTCCCCATGAAAGGTCCAGCAATGTCCACATGAACCCTCTGCCAGGGTCTGTCTGGCCTAGCCCATGGAACTAAAATCGACTTGTCGGGCAAAGACTTGTTTTGGAAACAAGAAAGACAAGATGCCCCCACATCTTCTAAGTCTTTATCAATTTGAGGCCACCACATACAAGAGTGTGCCAGTGCCTTCATTTTGCATATTCCAAAATGACTTGTGTGCAATTCTTGCAAAACTCTCTCCTGTAAAGACATTGGAATAATGACTCTGTGCCCCCATAGTACACACCCATCCTCTAGCGACAATTCATGTCGCTTGGCATAGAATGCCTTGAGCGCCTTCTTAGGGTGTGATGGCCAACCACTCCTCATGCACCAAATAACTTGACCTAAAACACCATCTCTTTCTGTTGCCTTCCTAATCACCTTGGGTGTCGCAGGTAAAAAGTCACACACCCCCGCCTGTAGAAAGGAGAACTGAGCAACTGGAGGTTCCGTGGATGGAAGAGGTAGTCGGGACAGTCCATCTGCATTGCTGTTTGCATCGCCTCGCACGTACTCCACTGTGTAGTCAAAACCTTGGAGAAGTATGGCCCATCGCTGTAGCCTGTTAGCTGCAAGCTGTGGGATGCCACAATGACTACCCAGAATGTATGTAAGTGGTTGATGACCGTTACCAGAGTGAAATGGCATCCACACAGATACTGATGAAACTTTTTAACCCCAAAGATTCCAGCTGGGAATAGTTTCTTTCTGCAGAAGACAGCATGCGAGAGGCAAAAGCGATAGGTTTTTCAGCACCATCTGGGAAACATGACTGAGAACCACTCCCACCCCATATGGAGACGCGTCACACTCAAGCCGCAGCGGGAGACCAAGGTTATAATGTGTGACAACCCGTGAAGAAGATATAATCAACTGCTTGAGTTTCTTAAAAGCAGCTGTACATTTTTGTGACCAAAACCATTTATGATCCTTTTTTAAGAGTTCATGAAGGGGGGGCAAGGACTGTTGCAATATTTGGCAAAAACTTTGCATAATAGTTTACTAGGCCCAACCACGATCGTAACTGTCCCACATCCTGTGGGGGAGGAGCCCCTACCGCTGCCTCCACTTTGTCTTTGCATGTATGCAAACCATCCTTGTCAATCACGTGTCCCAGGAACATTGCTGCAGAACAGAAAAAATCACACTTTTTTGTGTTTACCCTGAAACTATAATCTTGCAACCTCTGCAAAAGCTTGTGAAAGTTTTCCCAATGTTGTCCTTTGGTTGCACCCGTAGCTAATATATCGTCCTGGAAACAAACTACCCCATCTAAACCCTGTAGAACCTGCTCCATTGTTCTCTGAAATATGGCCGGGCAGGAGGTAATACCAAAAGGGAGTCTGACATATTGGAAAAGTCCTCTGTGTGTGGTAATTGTACAGATCTCCTGTGACTCGTCTTCAATCTGCAACTGTTGGATAGCTCTAGACAGGTCAATTTTTGAAAACTCCAAACCACCCTGCAATTTAGAGAACAACTCTTCCACCCGTGGCAATGGATAATGTTTTACCACTAAATTGGGATTGACTGTTATTTTGAAGTCAGCACAAATAAGAACTGTACCATCCCATTTAGCCACTGGTATAATGGGTGTGGCCAATTTACTGAACGTCACTGGTCGAAGAACACCCAACTTCAAAAGTCTGTCTAACTCTGCATCCACCTTGCTCTTTAGAGCAAAGGCAAGTTTCCTGGCAGGAAGAAAAACCGGTGTCGTGTTGTCCTTTACGTGCACAGAGACTTTACTACCAGTGAACGGACCAAGTCCTTTATCAAACACTGAAGAATACTTCTCAGTTAGAACATTAAGTACTGACCCGTTGTCTTCTCCAGAAGTGGTGCTGATGTGATGAAGGACGGGGCGAGGTAACGCCAGAGCCTCATACCAATCTCTACCAAGAAGTGGTGGGCCTCCATTTGGCACAACAAACAAACTTAGCTCCTTGGGGTCCTGGCGACCATGCACTTGCACTGACACTTGGATTGTGCCACATGGATGTATAGTCCCATTAGTGTACGATTTGAGGCTAACAGTGGTTGGAGTTAACTGGTAGCTTGGGAAGATGTTTTTATACGTCTTCTCTGATATTGCGGAAATGGATGCCCCGCTATCCACCACCATATCAAACTGGATGCCACCAATCAAAACTGGGACAGTCCAAGGTTGAGGTCTAATTGTAGAACCACACAACTGGTAAAGTGCAGCAAATTCTTCCTCACCCGGCTTGTCTGGGTTGGCCACTACATAGTGGTATTGTGTCGACTCACCCTTGCTACTTCCCTGCAAGGTGGGGCACAGCCTTTTGAGGTGACCAACTTGTTTGCAACTATTGCACCTATACCTCCGAAATCTGCAATCCCGCACAAAATGATTTGAATTTCCGCATCACACACAAACAGACTGTGTAGAAGTTTGACCATCCTTTCGTGGTCGTGCCTTAACAAAATGAATTGATTCATCTTTGACGACTTGTGAAGTAGATATTGAAGGTTCTGCTCTACTTCCTCCCGACAAAAGTGACACATTTCCGGTAGCAGCTTCCAGTGATGTGGCTAAACTCACAGCTTTCTCAAAAGTGATGTCCTCAGCCTCTAGATACAGTCTCTGTGTAATAGTCTTATCCTTCAAATCAACCACAAACTGGTCCCGTAATGGCGAATCTAAAAAAGTACCAAAATTACAGAAACGTGTCAATTTACGTAGACCCACTACGAAATCCGCGACGGTTTCATGGCCATGTTGTATCCATTTATGAAAGGTATGACGTTCGGCTATTACAGATAGCTTCGGGGAGAAATGATCGTTCCAACAATTTCACCAGTTCACTGTATGCAAGTGGTTTCTGCGGCTCGCTTAAATTTTGTAATATCTCATACGTTTCCTTCCCTACTGAAGAGATGAGAATAGCACGACGACGAACTTGATCTTCGGCTTTGTCACCCATGCCATTTGCAATAAACAGTTGTTCCAGCTGCTCCAGGTATGAGTCCCATATATCCTCTTCTGGTGTAAACTTTTCAACTTTGAAACCTGCCATCGCCACAACCACTATATAAATAAATACGTGCATCCCATCCTCGTCGTCAATGTTGTAGATTTGTACCTGTTTATTAAACACGTATTATGACATTGTTTACATTCCTGATCCCAACGAAAGACTGGTTCGCCTCAGTGCTGTCAACCAAATAATAATGACTTTCCCGCACCGGCATAATATACCACACAAGTGTTGTTAGTCATAGTTAAATAATCAAAGAGAAATGTGTTTCAGTGTTTTCCTATTCTCCTTCACTCATTTTCAGTGCTTTCAATTAGTTACAGTACCATATTCAATATATATGTATTATCAAATTATATTTTTCAGAACTTCTGGTACTTATAATTTGTTTCGTAAAACTTTTAGGATGCAGAGCAGACTGTGTGAAGTTTGCATGTCCTGGCATGAGAAGTTGTGAGGACTAGGGAATGGAAAGATCAGCCCTGCTCACTCCTTCCTCATTCAACCATCTAAGGCCATATGAATGCACAAGCAAAATCCTCAACCATCCTCTGCTGTGAGGGAAACAACCTTCTCTCACTCCACACCACTGGACACATTGGGCCAACAACATTACACTACTTCCCCCTCCCCCCTACTGAGACTACCTCTCACACACTGCTATCTGTTTAAAACAAAGGAACTACTGTACTTGTTCTGCCCACCCATCTCCAAATATCAGTGAAAGAAGATAAAGAGCGAGGTCTTAAATGTGGTGTCTTTAACGTGAATAGCATATATGAGATTTAATCAATTAGACTGAAAATTAAAACCAAAACTGCAATCTGACATTAATAGGAACTGTTCAATGAAAATAGTCAAACACAACATGTGTTTATTTTTATATAGAAATAGTATTTTTATATGTATCTCAATCTTTCACCAAGTAAGCAGCATATCAAGATGTCACTTTGCTGTGACATTTTTTGCTTGCTCACCTGGAATCTATTAACTTGGGATGAGAGTTAATTTTTGTTTGCATTTACAGTATTCAATAATGCTCTTTCTTGTATGTTGCAGGTTACGGGTATGGGTTGCCAATTGCTCGTGTGTATGCACGGTATCTACACGGAGATCTTGTGCTCTTATCGTGTGAAGGTTATGGGACAGACTGCATTGTTTACCTTAAGGTTAGTTTTTTTAGCAAACAAAAGACATGGTGCGTTAAATTAGATAATACATAGTCAGATATTTTTTGTAAAATTAACTTCTGTGCAGAGGGCTAAACTTTCTTTCATCAGTGAAAATTTTTTTTGTCTCAAAATATTTTGTGTACTACCATCTTGACCACTTCAGACACCAAAGTACGAAGGTTATTTATTTATTTATTTATTTATTTATTTTCAACCTCCAATGGGCTGTGAAAAAAATGGGAATGAATTGTAAAATGCTTGCACTATCAAAAGCTGCATACTTCCTACTGCTATGTTTCAACATAATCGCCACGCAGATTGAGACATATATGTTGTATTGATGCACCAGCTATCCAATGCCCTCTGCAAAGAAAGTTGCAGTCTGCCTATTGAACCTCATTAGTAGTTTACATTTTTGGGTGTGGCACGAATGCCAGTTACATCAAATGTGGTGATTGCACATGAAGTGATAGCAAGCAAATCTAAACACAGCACTATTGTTTACCCTCTTCCCCAACCCCATTCAGTGACTGAACCAACATATCAGCTGAGGTATGGTTACAGGCATGTGCTCTATTACGATTAGCTTTCTATCTCTTCAAGGACATCCCATGAAGAAACGAAACTGCAATCACAACAGTTGATGCACCTCGTACATGTACCGCATCCAAAAATGTTTGAACGAACAAGGCTCAATAGGCAGGCAGCAACTTTCTTTGCAGAGGGTATTAGAAACCTTGTGCATCAGTACTACATGTCTCAATCTGTGTGGTGATTATGTTGGAAAGTAGCTGAAAGATTTATGTAACTTTTGAAAGTGAAAGCATTGTACAATTCATTCCTTATTATTATTTTTTTTTTTTAACAGCCCATTACAAGTTTACAAAAATAAGTACCGTCAACTGGGGCTACTTGGGACTGCAGGAAAACTTGGGACACTTTTTCTGGAATTATTATTTTACACACAGCAATCGAAAGAGTAAGGAGAATTACAAGGAACCATTATTGGATATATCTTACTTGAATAGTTAGAATGATTTCTTCATTCAGGGCTACAACATAAGAAATAAAAATTCCTGAAAAAACGTCCCAAGTTTTCCTGCAGTCCCAAGTAACCCCAGTTGATGGTATCTTAGGACATTTGTTAGAAATTTTGATTTTGTACTTGGCTACCTTGAATGGAAAATGATCTGACTTTTTAGGTTGGCTTTTGTCAGTAATAGCCTGTCACATATTTTTATACTTTACTTTTAATATTTGTGATACAGTACTTCTATTATTTGTGAAATAAAAATTCTTGATAAATGTCCTAAATTACTCTGGTGTCCCATGTTACCCCAGATAATGTAGTAACTACAGTATGTAATAGTTTTGTTTTAGTCATGGTTGTTAACAATTTTTTTTTTAGGTTTTGTGGATTATAAGGCAGGTATGAATTTGTTATGGTTTTTACTTTCTCTTAGAACTGTACATAATGTCTATGGTCTGCCTTGCAGAAATAACACATCTATTGTTTGTAGTAAAATGACCATGCTAGCAATATATGATTTTGAACTGGAATACAGGCCAGGAGCGCAGATACCGCATGCTGATGCTCTCAGTAGATTGCCACTCCAGTCGTCACAGTTCACAGTACTGGCCCCAAGTGAAGTGCTCAAACTGGAAGAGGTAACAGAAGTGTTGGTGGATCCAGCAAAAATAGCAGCGGAAACAAGGAAGGACCGGTTATTGTACAAGTTGTTGGATTACACACAAAGGGGATGGCCAGACAAATGATAGAGGAAATGCAGCCCTATGTTGTACGGAAACAGGAACTTTCTGTACACAAGGAGTGTTTGTTGTGGGGGTCCAGGGTTGTAGTTCCATCACAGTTAAGTACGGAGGTGATGAAAATGCTTCATGCGAACTATGATGGGGTGGTACATATGAAAGTGTTGGCCAGAAGTTACTTTTGGTGGCCAAAACTGGATACTGAAATTGAACGGGTGGTGAAGGAATGCAACAGTTGTTAACAGTATCAAAATAATCCACCTAAAACGAAACAAGTTACCTGGCCCACACTTGACAAACCTTGGTCTCGCTTGCACATTGATTTTGCAGGTGCAAACTTTCTTATAGTAGTCGATGCCTACTCCATTCACATTCACGAGCCCAGTTTGGACCTCTGAAGCCGTCGGACGTCTGTGGTGTCTGCTCTGCCTCTGCAAGGTGTAGGCTGTGTTACGGGGTTTTAGCTCGCGACACTACATCTGTGCGCCTAGTCCGGTCTGGGGCACACTTTTCTACCACCGGCCTCTTTAGCCGCGCCCCCGAAGGGGGAAGTGGGCGAAGCGCACAGCAGCGAAGCTTAGGCACACTTAACACTTAAATTGTATAAATTTTTATAAAACACGCAACACATTGCTGTTCTCGGTGTCCCTTCCTACAGTCTGGCAGGGAATGCGAGCCTGGCCACGGAGGATGGCCGCCAGCAGCAGCCTGGGCTGACTCCAACACCTATAAATATCCCACCCAGAGTAGTATTGGTCACGAAAGAGGGCCGTGTACTGAAAAGACTTTCCAGTAAGGAATACAAACAAGCCACGTCACAAAACCCAGCACAGTAGACAGACGTGCCCCCCCTGGAAAACCCTACAATCACAGACATGTCCGACTCTGAATCATCCCTCTCAGAAATGGAAATGGAAGGGGAATTCCATGAAACAAAAGAACAGGAACGAAAACGCCTCCGCTCGCTCATGAGCAAGCGACAGGCCAAACTTAATCGGCAACATGAACTGGAAACTGAGGCGCTAAAACGCCGGCAAAACAAGCGTGCCCGTGGCCTGCAGCACAAAGTGCGAGACACTGGAATACTGGTTCAAAACCGGTACAGCGTTCTTGCAGGAATGCAAGAAGCAGCCACAACCCCCACCTCCACCACCCCTGGCCCTTCAGGCCAACAAACAAGAGCACAGCCGCGCTCAACAACAAACACTGCTGCAAGAAAACAGCTATTCAGGCTGGTTGTCCGCGACACCAATAAATACTCACTGATCGTTCAGAAGCTCCGCGCAATACACAGCACAGGCTTCACTCTATCAATGGCCCGTTTAGGAATTCATATCACCGACACATACGAGCAGAAATATCTCACGGCCCCGAAAGTACTCAAGGCCAGCAGCATTCCTTATTTCACTTTTGCACGGACTTCTGAACAACCTCAGAAAGTAGTGTTTGACTTGCCGGCGGACACAGACAAATACCACATTCAGCAAGAACTTAGTGAGCGCGGCTACACAGTACTGGACGTGTACCAGTTCCACAAGCAACAAAAAGACCCCAAAGACCCCACACAAACATGGCTTGTTCCTCTCCGTCTGTTCTGCGTGACAGCCGCAAAGAATGACTCGTTGCCACCTCTCGCCACAGTCAACCGGCTAAACATGACTATTGTTCACCCCCGCCCCTACAGGAAACGGCTGTCAGAAGTTGCACAGTGCCGCAACTGCAACGCCCTGGATCACACAAAAAATTTCTGTCATCTTCCCACAATCTGCCCACACTGCTCCGGGCCACACACGCTGGACGTCTGCTCTAACAAATCCAACAACCCCAAATGCTGCAACTGTCAAGGCACGCATCCAGCAAACTCCAAGCCATGCCCCAAATTTGTGGAAATCGTCGAGCGCCGAAAACAAAACAGGGCAAATGTCAACACTGTCGTCCAGGCGACACGCCCCCCTCCACGAGACATCAGCCAGTATCCAGTATTGCTGAATGCAAAAACACTTGCACCACAGTACTCCTACGCACAGGCGACCAGCGGATCCGCAAAAACAATTACAGTCCCAGTAAATACTACAAACCCAGCCCTTCAGGCTACATCACAACAAGCTCTAACCCCCCCCCCTCCTCACCACACCTACACTCCTACCCAGCAGCCGGATCTCAGATCAATGGCAGAAATCATGCGCGATCTGAGAGAATTCGCTCAGTTCCTGTGCGAGGCCAATTTTTCTGCGATCATGCACAGCACTTCCGGGCCTACATGGAGACAGCAAAAACCATAACTGACCCCCTCACAAAAACCATGCTCCTGCTGGAGGCTCTGACGACGTTCCGAGTTGCGCCCTAATGGACTGCACAACCCAGCGAGTCCCAAATACCCTGTCCCTTTTATACTGGAACAGCAATGGAGTATTCAATCAGATTTACGAGCTGGAGAGGCTGATAGAGACATACGGCATAGAAATTGCACTCATACAATAAAACATGGCTCACACCACGCATAAAATTCTCTATTAAAAATTACGTCACCTACAGAAACGACAGACTAACCAGAGGCGGGGGCACCATAATCTTAGTACACAACAGAATACAACACCACTTAAATGCACACCCAAACTGCAAAAACATTGAAACTGCAACAATTAATATCAACACACAAAGCGGCCACATTACTCTCATTTCAGCTTACCTACCGCCTAAAAAACTCTGTACACAAGAAGACTTGGACAAATTAACCACTCAACCATACTCGTACATAATTCCAGGAGACCTAAAGGCAAAACACCCAAATTGGAACAGCAGAACAATTACACAAAACGGCCGCATGCTAGCTAGACACTCACAACAAAGAGGGTACCTAGTTCAGGCCCCCACAGAACCCACTTTATTTCCCAGGAATGCCAATTACCAGCCGGACGTCATAGATACAATATTAACTAACCTACCCAATCATATTCTTGAACTAAAAACACTACCGGAATTAGACTCAGATCACGTACCAGTCTTCGGCAAATTAAGCATGATTTCACTAAAATACCCAGACCCCATAATCGTCAAAACACTAGATACAGTACTAACTGGGAAAATTTTAAAACCGACCTAGAGGAAATATTTACAGAACAACACATACAAATCAAAGATAAAACTGACATCGAACCCGCACTGGAAATAATAACAAATACAATACATGCACAGTTGAAGAAAAACACAACCCATTTAAACAGATGGGAGTTTTTGAAACAAACATTCCCAGAAATCGATGTACTTTTAGCCGAAAAACGTCAGGCCAGGCACCTTTACCAAAAAATACCGCACACAAGTATTAAAAGCACAATAGGTATAACAATAACAAACTTAAAAAAGAATTAAAACAAAAATTAAGAAAACTGCAAATAAATAAATGGGAATCTTTCGTCACAAATTTCAGACGACATACACAAATTTTGGCGCATTTCAAAAATACTCCGTGGCAAGGGAAACACAAAACCTCCACACCGATTCTAACTTCTCAAGGGCTAAAATACACTCCGACAGACAAGGCGGAAGCCATAGCAGAAAGCCTGCAAAAGCAATTCACTCCAAATAACGATCTAGGAGAACCGGATTTTACCGGCGACACAATTACGAACACAAACAAATTCTTAAAATGGAAAAATAAAACACAACCCGAACCTATAACCTTGCCTGAATTATTACGTATTTTAAAATCTATTCACCCCAGAAAGGTGCCTGGCCCTGACAAAATAACTAACAAAACACTGCAAAATTTACCCCTGCTTGTGCTTACACTGCTAACAGATCTATTCAACGCAATTTTAACACATAATTATTTCCCCGAGCCATGAAAAACTGCAAAAATCATCACTATACCCAAACCAGGAAAAGACCCAGCTCTACCACAAAACAGAAGGCCGATTTCACTACTCAGCTCCATCAGCAAAATCTTTGAAAAACTACTACTAAGCAGACTTAATACACACGCCCAACTTAAAAAGATCATCCCAAACAAACAATTTGGCCTTAAGGCAGGCCACTCTACCACACACGCCCTCACTAAATGTACTACAGATGTGTCGTCGGCGCTACAGAACAGAAAATATACAATAGCCATATTTCTGGATGTTGCCAAAGCCTTCGACAAAGTCTGGATACCTGGGTTAATTCAGAAGCTAATTAATTTCAAATTCCCCGACTGCTACATACGCCTTATAAACAGTTATTTCAAAAACAGGCAATTCTACGCCACAATAGACGGCAAAAATTCCCCCTCAAAACCACTAGAAGCTGGAGTACCTCAGGGCTCCGCATTATCACCCTTCCTGTACAATATTTACACAGCTGACATCCCCAACTCTTACAGCTCACTCCAAACGTACGCCGACGACACAGTACTCTATGCCCGCGATAAAACACTCATATACGCACACTTACATGTCCAATGTCAATTAAACGAGCTGGCTACCTGGTTAATCCTTGGAAAATTAAAACAAACGCTGAAAAATCATAAGCACTCTTAATAACACGCAGAACAAAAATTGATAATCTCAAAACAATTACATACAATGACACGGAAATTCCTTACACGGACACAGCTAAATATCTCGGCGTAACCATAGACAATAAATTCAGATGGAACACACACATACAAACAGTCAAAAAACTCGCTACAGCAAAACTACCTCAGCTATATCCACTGCTAAAATCCCCACGGCTTCCTACTCGCTTAAAATTATAATTATACACCGCTCTAGTTCGATCTGCCTTAACTTACGCTCATGAAGCCTGGGGAAACGTGTCAAAAATGCACTTAAATTCATTACATGTAATTAAGAATAAAATCCTTAGAGTCATAACGAACGCAAACAGATACACTAGAAACAGTGACATCCACGATACATTAAAAATTCCCTACATCGGCAATAAAATGATATCACAAAATAATTAGTATTTTGACAAATTAACACAACATTCTAACCCAGTCATACGGAAACTAACCGACTACGACCCGGATATAAACATTCATGTTACAAGGCCTAAAAAACCCAGATTAATGTAATTACAGCAATCACAGTTATATAACATATTTCTATCATTGAATAACAGTCAGCCATAATCTCTGGCAGCCAAACCAGCTCTCGGGAAACACGTCACCGTATATTTTTCACGTATAAATGTATTGCAAATACTGTATAATTTCTGAAATTTTTCGCGAGATTGCCTGTGATTGGGCGTCCGCAAGGCCAAGCAGCCAATGGCTAGCGACGCCTCGCGGGCGAGCCTCTCACAGCTCGGACACAGAATATTTAGCTCACATCACTCATTTAATTACACTGAATCATAACCTAATTATTTTTCCACCTCATTTCATGCCGAGATGACTGCATCACGGAATTCCGGGGCTTAACGTAACATTAAAATCACCCGAATTCGGATTAAACGTAATTATTTAAACTTATTATTAGATACACAGACAGGCTGCAGGTTTCACAACCTGGAGCCTGACTTACACAAGACCTGCATTATTTCATGTAATCAAAATTCCGTTAATAAGGGACAATAGGGCGGGGAAGGCTCTCCTGCCCCACCCTATCCTAACCTCTCCAGCAGGCGAGGGGTGGATAGGGCGGATTAGGGTTACATTGGCTGCTTCGGTTGCTCGCTGGTTAAGACGGTGGAGCCGATACACCGCATACTATGAAAGGGGACGGAGAGGGGAGGGGGGTTAGCCTTCTCCTTCTCTCCATTTTCTAATGCATGACAACTGGGTGGACAAGAGCCCCCCTTAAAGGGCTTGTACTACCCCCTTAGGCCAGTGATGATGAACGGCGGCGGCGATGCCTACTCTAAGTGGCCAGAGGTCAGGCGAGTTGGTTGTATGACAACTATAGTTGTCATTCAAGAGCTAAGGAAAATTTTCAGTTGTCATGGCTTGCCCGATGTAATCG
Organism: Medauroidea extradentata; assembly: GCA_003012365.1. Classification (NCBI taxonomy): domain Eukaryota; kingdom Metazoa; phylum Arthropoda; class Insecta; order Phasmatodea; family Phasmatidae; genus Medauroidea; species Medauroidea extradentata. Next base: position 8,735 of record PNEQ01046719.1, on the reverse strand, counting down.
TAGCAAATAATGGGACTGCATTTAGATCTCAAGAAATGGCAGAATTTTTTAGAAAGGATGGGATTGAAATGGTTTTGTCACCACCATATCATTCCTCAAGCAATGGATTGGCAGAGAGGACTGTGCAAACGGTTATGCAAAAACTTAGGGAACTGGTAGTAGTTGACTGGAGAACGTGATTGGTGCGAATGTTGTTGGCCTGGCGTACAACACCAAGACAAGTGGAGAGCAACATTTGGAAAACTCCTGTGGGGTTATTGATGGGACGACCATTACAGACAGCCCCGTCAAAAATCTACCCAACCAGTGTCAGAGGTACATTCCATGGAAGGCAGGTAGAAGACTCAGTGAGGGTGCAGGTTCAACGTCTTAGAGAAGGTGAGGCGGTATGGTTACGGAACTATGCGAGTGGTCCCAAGTGGATACCAGGCTGGATCACTGGTGGGGAAGGACTGCTGATATATCGGGTCAGAGATGAGCAGGGAGGCTCACACAGAAGGCATGTAGATTAGCTGCGACAGAGAAGTTGTAAGCCACATACAAGAGAGAGGTTAAAGGAAGCTATTTCCAACAGGAAGCAGGCATCATGGAGTCAGTCGCAACAGTTTGGGTCCAGGAGTATTTCCCAGGGTGAAGAGAGACCACATTCTGCAGCGACAGAGGACAGGAAATTGGCAGACTCTACAGGGGTACGGAGTTCGAAAGCTACCAGTCAGACCACCACGGAAGAGTCCACTGCTACAGTTGAAGTGGCTTTGAGGAACTTCTCAGAGCTGGCTGCTAAGAAGCCAGGAGATGGTAGCAGCTCAGGTGGTTCAAAAGGATCTTCTTCATTCAAAGGTTTCCCTACTAGTCCAGTCCCTGTTCCTATTCAAGTCAGGACGTCGAAGAGACAGTGAGTTCCACCAAAGAAGTTTGAAGATTTGTGACAAATTAAAGGGGAGGAAGTGTTGTGTACTGTAGTAGTTGTGTTGGGCAGTGGGATGTTTGGTGGTGCAGGTTGGCACCATCGTCAACAACAACCTACTCCCGCCAGTTGCCCAGATGCTACCGTCGTGAATGCATGTGCGAGACATAACAGCCTTGTTGTCAACATGTGGTCAAAACCTATCTATCCTAGCTCAACTTGACGTGGGCCTTTTACATTTTAGGATAAGTGTGTGTTGTGGTTAAGTATTTATTTATTATTTATTTTACATTTATATTGCCTTAGGGTGGCTTCAGGGCCATAGTATAGGAATTCTGTACAAATAACAATCATACATACAGGAAACAAGAAAAATACACTACAGTAACAGACAAACTTCTACTCTGGGAGACAAGCGAATAGACAGACGAACAAACACTAAACAAACGGACAACTAAACAATCCACTATTAGCTAACAACATTGAACCAGTGGGGTAAATATCAATAGTACGTCAATACTCAATAGTACGTATTATTTATGTACTAGCATGCAGTTGACTGCTGAGAGCTGTACTCACTATTAATTAATAAAAATCACATCATTTGTTACTCATAATGAATGAAACTTCCTTTATGAAATGAGAAAGAAGAGAGATGTCAAGGACTTGGATGCAGGTGAGGATGAAAAGATTAGAGTGGAGCAGAGGTGGAATACAGGAGTACTCTGAAAAAAACCACCAGCCAACAGCAACTTCTGCCATGTTTCCATCATGGAAAATCAGAAGCTCCTCACTGAGAACTTGAGGCATAGCATTGTAGAGGTCAGATCACTTGCTTCCCACCACATAGCTCATGGTTCAATTCCTGGGGCAGTCACTCCCTCTTTTTCCCCGTGGGAAATTTAGATGTGGTCGTTGGCTAGTTGGTATTTTCAGGATTCTCCCATTTCTTAAACGGGCCTTGACTGGATTTATTTGCTTGGACATACTCCATTGTGAAATAAATGACTGTCAAAAGAAAACTAAAAATAAGACAAGAAAACATAAATAAACAGAGTATGTTTTCTTGTCTTATTTTTCTTTTTCTTTTGACAGTAATTTATTTCGCAATGGAGTATGTCCAAGCAAATAAATCCAGTCATGCACTCCCATTGCACAGTTCTTTCAAAGATCATAAACAGGCCTTGTCTGACTCCTACTCCTTTTACCCGTTAACCTTTACCAAAGCCTTGTGGTGTTCAGAGGCATGTAAGAAGACCAATTAAATTAATAAATATTACACCCACTAACTGTCAATATCTTGGTGTTAAGTGCTGACCAAATTCTTTTCACTGCACTCAGACCAGGGATCAAACCCAGAACTGAGTGGTGGGAAGCTAGAGATGTGACAACTATACCACTGTGTCTCCCTTGTAACACCAAAAGAGAATCAGTCTGCCTTTGTAATGCTTAAATGTGGATTAATGTGCATTTTGCGGTTGCAGGCATTGTCCAATGAAGCCAATGAGCTGCTGCCCATCTTCAACAAAGCATCGAGCAGGTTCTACCGCACGCCGGTACAGACAGGTGACTGGAGCCACACTACACCAATGGGCGCCCGCCACATGGCCATGTCGATGCCACGCAAGCACTCCCTCTCTTCCCCGCGGTCACAGCAGCACCTGCAGTGCTAGCGTCGTCGGACCGGGCCGCTGCCCCCTGGGATAGACCCCGGGACAGCACGCCCCCTGCGGCACTAGGGTCGGGGATTCCTCCACTCCTCTCTTGTTTCTCCCCCTAAAAGTAACTGTAAAAATTTGTTCCTTTTACTGTGGAAATGAGAGATACCATAAAACCATGCTACTAAACACCTGTGTGAGGTAATTTTGCACCACACGAACAGGTACTTTTGGTGCTTTCGGCAAATAAATAGCACAATCTTCTGAGCAAACAAAATTTAAAACAAAGAAAAAATACCAAACCCATCCATAACTCACTATTTCTTCACAAGACTGCAATATTCCCCCTGCAGATGCAAAGTAACTTCACGGTACATGACTCTCAAAGAATTACCTGATCGCTCCAAATTAAATCAATGCTTATAAGATTTATGGAGGGACACGCAGGACATAATATAAGCTTCCTGTGGTAAATAAAAAGCCAAAAAAATTTGAACTTACATGATTACCAGCTATTCGCCAACTTGCCCAAGCGAGAACTTTAAATGGCTCAAATATGCTAATGCATCGCAGTTTCAGCCATGGCATTTCACAGAGAGCGTATGGCCCAGTGAGGGCTCTCGTACTTTACAACCTAGCCATGACTGCGTGATCCTATATGTTGAAATAGAAATGTTACCCAAAGGTCTGCTGTAAAATTCCTCACAAATAAAATTAAGATTTACGTGTATTGGCCATGAAATTCTACTAAATGTGTCAAATTGAAGGATTAATTGTATTACAGCAAGTGGAATCATTCCACACGTACACCTTTGTGTCACAGAAGCAAAAAGTCTTATTTGCTGGCTCTATTGTTCCGAAGCAAAAAATTTTACTAGGGAATGTATGATTATTAAGTTTACTGCGGGGGGGGGGGTGATCCTTGTATTGGAATCATGTAGCCAATACGAGCACAGCGCAACAGTTTAAACAAAACAACCAATTGAATACAAGGCACTTCTCACTTGAGTGTGAGGAAAAGTCATATGACCGGCAGTATGAATGAAATAATATTTGTATTTATGTTATTTTGTGCTGCACTATAAACAGAGTACACAGTTTTGCAATACAAAAACATCAGATTACAATTTTACCCTGTTGTGTTATATTTGCATGACAAAAAAATAATTATTTACCTCCGATTAATTCTTAATGGATTGACTTACGGCATTAACATTTACACCTTAGATTATAGTGTACATTTTCTGTCAATGTGTTAGCTTTGCAGTATTTAATTCAATTTTGACATATTTGCCATTACACGGGTTTAGCTTCACGAGGCAATAACGTAGTTGCTTTATTCAAACAGAAAGTCATACACTCACACAACAGTAGGAAATTGGACAGAATGTGCAAAGTTAACACTAAATATTAGTGTTGTGCCATTGCCAATTTTACAGTAAGCCTATTGTGTTGTGCTCGTCGAGCTATGTAGTTCCAGCATTACAATGCAGAGTTCTGGTTTTTAAATCCAGAATAGTGAAGATTTCTTTCGTAGCAGTGAATTCAGTCAAAATGTTGCCCTGTACTGGGTAAAATTAATAGTGTGATAGTTATACCAAAAACATTGTAGCCTAATGGCTTAGATACATTGACAGTTCTGCTCAAAAGCCATTCATAATGAATTAGAGCAAAATGAATACTGTAGCATATGTACATTTGTGACAGTATTTTTTGTAAATTACCAAGAATTGGTAAGTGCATTCCATATAGTACCTATACTGTTTTATAAAATTAGATATACATGGCTACAAAATGAGGTTAAGGCTCAGTTTGTCACCATACTGGAGTGTTACATTTTTCACTTCTACGAAATTCTGGGAGGAAAAATGTTGAATTTCTGAACATAGCTAAAAATTCTATTACCTTCAGCTACAGTACAAACATGGCATTTGAACTCCTAACATGTATTTAGACCACAATCAGTCAGGCAATTTTTTTCAACGTTCTTAATTTGTCTGACTAATTGTGACGTAAATGAACGTTTAAAATTTCAATTACTGCCATGTTTGTTTTGTAGCACAATAATTCTTCTAAGAATTTCAAGAAAGAAAAAAGTAAAATAATACAATATGTACACTGAATCAGAGCCTTAAACTTTCAAATTGTGATGTGTTTGCACAGACTACAACGCTACTTACATAACCTTCACTCTTAATATGTGTTTCATTTTTACTGGTTGATAAAAAACTAAGCTTTTCTGACTTAAAAATTGAGGAAAGTTGTTGTAATTGGTCCAGAATAGTTTGTAAAGTAACATAGTTAAAAAGTGTGAGCACTGCTAGTCAGCATTTTGTGAAACTATTACTTGTCTTACTCTTGGGGATTCAGAAAATTTTCTCTTAGGAGGGCTGGTGTTCCTATGAGTACATGTTAAATGTTACACACTTCCAGAGCAAAAGAGATCTCAGTTTTAGTTTTGAAGTGTTTGTTCATATTAATGAAATATGTGTCCACTATATTATGCTTACTTTTTCCCGGGGTTTTTAAAAATATATTTTATGCGCATGCATCACATAATTATTACTGTTGCAATGTTATGTATTTACCTGACTTTTGTTTTTGCATTTATGACAGTCATATTTGTTTTTGTAGGCTTTTCACAGTAGAGTCAGCACTTTTAAAACTTAGGTTATTATTTTCCTTTCTGCCTGTTTTGAGCATTCCGTAACATATTAATTTTGACGTACAGGTAGCTGTGTAAGTAATACAGTAAAATTCACAGTACCCAAAAGGTTACGTATAAGGCCACAATAATTTGTACTTTTCATTATTATTTCTGACAAGATGAGCTTCAAAAATGCTAACTCTACAATGGTTAACCTATATACGCATGTTTAGAGTAGATTTTTGTGCTTAGTTTAATATTGTCCGTACATATTATTATATTTTTGTCTTACTCGTGTCCCTGTAGTGCTGCATGAGCACTGCTTCACATGCCCTTGTTTCGTTTCATTTGTATATTTTATGTAAGAGTGTGTGCATGAAATTTGCATGTTTATCTCTGTGTGTATTATTATTATTACTACTGTATATTATTTGTTCAGTGGATGGCAAAATTACAGAGGAAAATTGTTATTTTTTTTGTGGGTGGTGTAACGCCAAAACTTCATTCACTGTTTCATATCACTGCAGTGAGATATTAAACTCAGCTGTGCTGTTATATTTTTTAACCGTTAGTTTATTTGTGCAGTATTCTTATCAGATAGTAGGAAAATCACATCCACATACTTTTTGCAGTCTGTTAATGCCCAATATACTCTATTTTGTAAGACTTCAGTAAATTTTAACAGTTCTGAAGGCACACACTTTAATCTGTTATTAGGGCTACACGTTTCATGCAATGTACATTGACAATTTTAGTTCTAAAATGAAACAGAGAGGCTAATCCTACAATACATACAGGAAATGTTTTTCATCTGATCACCCAAAGAATGTAAAAATTTACTGAAGTTATACAATGTAGAGTATAAAGTACCTAAGATTGTGTAATTAATAGTGTGTATCACTAAATTTTTCTGGTATTAACGTTAACTGATATAGTAAAGCTCCAGTTGCTGAGTTCTGTGTTAGATAACAATAAAATAGTGAATGTAGATATGCCATAAATATGACTTTTCTTTTTCTTTCACTTTACAGTTTAGAAATGTGTGGTTATTTTAATTTTGGTTATTTTGAAATGCTACATTGTATTTTGTACTAGTATGGTTTATGCCCAATATGCTAGCGTGTAATAATGGTAATGAAATGGTTTGTGATTCCCAAGCATGTAACAGTAGGCTAAGTATTTTGTGCGTTATGTAAAAGCTTCATTAGTAAAAATGCTGTATTTTCTGATACTAAAACACATCCAACCATCCTGTGTGTGTAATTTGTTTTGTTTCCAAATGTTATATTTTATCCATCTCATAATATCTAGAACCCGGATTTAACTAAATATCAGAGTTCCTGAAAATATCGTCGCTAAATCATCGTTTAGTGAAATCAGAGTTCATTAAATAGGGAACCCTGGGTCACTGTTCTCGAAAACCTTGCCTCTAAATCAATGTTTTGCTAAATCTCAGTTTGTAAAATCGGGGTTCTACTGTATGCAAACTATGTGACACAACTATGCTTCATCACATTTTGTTTATACATGGGTATCTGGAAGTTATTTAAAATTCTTGCTTGTCTAATTATTTGGTACTAAATTACTCAGAATTAATTTTTCCAATTACTTTTTCAGTGTGTTCAATGGGGTGTGAAGGTTGATGAGCAATTGCAAGATACGTACAGATGTTTTCCACTGTGACTAATTGTGTGGTAGTTTATACATCTGCCATTAAAATATAGTACTGTACCACATCCGAATTCACATCTCATGTGTAATGAATAGAGTCTGTGACGTAGTGGCATAATAGGTCTGACATTCTTTGAAAAAAGATTAAGACTCTCGTGTGTTAGTATTTTTTTAGCAGCAAGCCGTAGATATAGTACTGCATGTCTTAACATTTGTGCGAAAATAAACACTACTTCCTTTTCCATATTTCATTTCCCGAGTCTATGAAAGATGTGGTGTGCCAAGCCAGGTGGATGTGAGGCCTCAGTTTAGCAGTTGTATGGTCGCTGTGCACATAGGAGCCAATCTTTGAGCTTTCTTGATATACAATATTTTAACGTACAGATCAGTAACACTGAAGTGATCACCTTTCTTCCTTTGTCAGCAGAAATCATGTACAGTATGTGTTTTACTTCAGGTGTGTGTAATATCATACAGCAGAACTTATGCAATGTTATCGGTAGCATGAGTTGAAAAATGAGGTATTTGGCAACTTAATTTCAGTATATGATAGCATATTTAAATCTTATTAGCTCAAGAGTGAAAGAAGGTGCTGTTATAAAGAACTGGAAACAGGACAAGTTTTACCGCACTGTTTTGGCATGATTTGTTTCCTCCATAACATGCTGTTGACTTTGGGTATTCCCACATAAAGCTGGAGAGCTGTGCCACTGCTGAATATGTACTGTTCTTGGTAAATATCGATGTATCTTGCAGTTTATTTCCCATCACTGGTTGTTAATAATGCAGCTGTGCACATGAATGAAACTTAAACAAATGAATGTAACTGTTTACTACTACTGTATTGGGCTGAATATTGTATAGCAGAAATCAGTACCTTTCATCAAGTTCCATATCAGTATTAAGATATGGCCTAAAAGGTTTGGAAGTTTTTGTAAATTTGTTTCATTAAAGACTATCTCATATAAAAAATAATTGGGCTACGTATCTTTTTTTTTTAATTAAATTTGTCGCCATACAGTTTTATGACAGTGTATTTAATTTATATAAAAATTGTTGATGAAGAAGTGTGCAATATTCTAGTATGTACTGTATGTGTGTTTATCAATTATATGCGAACATGTGAGAGAGATTGTGCATTACTGGTGTTTATTTTATAGTTGTGTGTTGTATCTGTATAAATTATTTTATTTGTACATAAAATATTTACATGTAAATATGGTAAAATTAAAATGTATGTGATTGAAATAAAATTGAGTTTTATAAAGTTGTTTATTTTAATTTGTAAAGCATGAATATTCTTACCACATGTTACCTGCACATCACTAAACAGCAAAAACATTACATTTTTATACTTAATGTCACGATTTCACAGCTTTTACCATAGTACTGACAATTACTGTACTGTATTGAAAATTATTAAGTGACAACATGCAATTTTAAAACCTATTTTCATTATGCTGATTTTAGTTGAATATACTAGTCAATGTGGTAAAACCTGTAAGCAAAAAGTAACAATCAAGACAAGAACATATAAAGATGAAAATGAAAGTTAATTTACATACTATCTTAACTGACATAAAATTTATAAAAAAATCTGCAAAAAAAAGTATCTGTTCAGCATTTAATGCAAGATTATGAACTGTGATAGCATAAAGGTACGTTTACACTAGACACTTTTACAACGCAATATGTGTCAGACACTTAGAAATGTTCAATGTAAACAGGTCTGAGATCGAGTGTGTGACACAAAAGCTAGTATCGTGATACCAATTGCGCCAATTTTATCTCTCAAGTGTAAACACTAATCGACCTGAGAGCTAGTGTCGGCGAGTAAATTGTAACTCCCGCG
>PNEQ01046714.1:0-14103 GCA_003012365.1 Medauroidea extradentata | reverse complement strand
AAAAAATTGCGTCGTATTCACCAGTCATGGCATAATATTCTGTAATAATTTCATTATTTACCGTGAGCTGTATAAAAAGTTATTAGGGGGGGACATACAGACATACATACATCCATACAGATTTACAGACATACAGACAGACAGACAGACGCGCGATCTCATAAGCCTATCTTTCCTAGAGGAAAGTAGGCTAAAAATTAATGATAAGAATTTAATTATTAACGTGTGTTATTGTAACTTGCTGTACATTTTTATTGTATTTATTAGCATTTAACGTCCGATATAAAAGTTAGTTTTACTTTGATTGTAGTGCAGCTAAGGGGGGAAAAAGACAATGTTATGTCTTCTATATGGATTTTTTGTTAAGGATGTTGTGTTACGAAATAACCATTTTACCTCTATATTTAACAAGATGATGATAAGAGATTGTTAATCAAGATACATCCAAATATGTTTTTACAATTCCATTAATCTTATTTTATATTGCATATAATACATAATCAATTATTTTAATTACCACAATTCACTTTCTCTGGAGCTGACTGTAGAAGTTAAGACGGAGTGTTTTAGCTAGAGTTTCTTTGTCAGAGTTCAGTTACGTGAAGATGTGAAGGAGTTTCATTTCTAGTTCATAAATTATATTTTGTTGAATAGCAGTGCTCTGTTACAATAGCCTGTTTCTCTGGCATGCTCTTACAACATAACAACTTGCACACATTCATGAGTCAACAGAATATATGTAAAAACACACAGAGAAAATGGTTTGCTGCAGTTAACCATACGAAACAAAAATATATTTCATCCAACCAAATTGTTGTTGGCTGAACAACCTGTGAAAAGCCTAACAAATTGGTTTAGTTGGTCTAACAAAATTCATGTTTAACGGGACTAAGCCCTCCTGTTGAGGTAACAAAAATCAGCCAGGCAACCATATATTCGGTTAATTCAATCTTTACACGCAGTTGTTTCACCATATACGTGTATATATATATATATACACTGTTGACTCAACCAAACCTTTTTCTCTGTGCACACACTGCGATCAATCAGTTTATCTCAGCAACCAAAGTCATTGATATTAATGATGGTACGTAGGTATTTGTTGCACTGACGCTTGATTCAATTGCAGAAGACATATTTAACATAGCAAATTCATATGCATGTAGTCTTCTGTATAATATCCTCCTTACAAATGCCAAAATTGGGGTTGAGTATCAGGGCATCGATTATTTTTGCATTCCTTCAGTATTTGATGTTTAATCCCATTCTGCCAGCTATGTATTTGGTTTATCTCACTATATATTGTGTTTCGTGCTATACAGAATAAATCAGGTTGTTTAAAACGTTATCAGTGGAAAAGCATTTTCTATAATAGGTAATTGTTGTCTCAATATCAAGGTTAGCATGCTTTAAAATTAAAATTTGCTGTATGTATTTATAAAAACATACTAAATGTATAGTTTTGAGTAATATCTGAGCCAGTGATCACTGTATCTACTTCTATATTTCTCTCTTAAATCATAACCTTATTTGATTAATGGGTTCTCACTGCCAGATATTAATTTCTTAATTTTTGTCAAGCTTATCCCACAAGTGTTAAACAGAATTATATATTGTAGGCACGTATATTTTGACAGATAATTTAATCGTAGCACTTTTATTTTTCTACGCGTAGTGATTCCTAATGCGAGCAAATGTCTGTGCGACACGAATTTGCCCTATCTGTTTACGCAGTGTTGCCATTTCTTGCGAGGTGCGTGATAGTTAGAGCCAATGATTTTTGGCGAAAAGAATTTTGTAACAACTTGTTTCAATGCCTTACGTGCACACCTGCAACTCTGGTTCGTGGTTACTGGCAGAATATAATAGGGCAGAGGCGTGACTTATTTGACTGCACCAACCAGAACAACGTTACCGCGACACCACACGTCCGTGGTTTACAGGTAGGACTCCGAGACGCCGAATATTAAAAACTTCCAATTACTGACCATGAAGCAGAGAAACATATGTTCACGTAAAGCACTGAAACAAATTGTTGCAGAATTATTTTCACCAAAAACCACTGGCTCTAGTGATAGTTATATTTAGTCTGAAATGTTTTGGCGTTTTACATTTATCATAAGTAGCTGCAGGGTATATTTTTTCTGAACGTACTGTGCATTTACCGTTTTCAGTAGCAGTTTACATTGGCATTCCATTTCTTATATAAATAACATAATGAAATGTCAGGAGCGTTTATTTAATTTTTATGAGCTCATAATACTTTTACACCTAAACTACTGTGCATTGTGTGTTAAAACTTCATGGCTGAAGGTAATTTAAGCAACCCCTGCCTTATCTTCTGCCCTTCTTTCTTGTAACGGTTTACTGTTGGCATGGGCAACTACAGAGAGTTTTGTTTGGGCTGTGTCTGTGTTGCTTGAGTACTCAGTTATATTGTACATATGATTATTATACGTTTGTCTCAATGGTATGTAAGTACAATACCTTTTATGAGGGTGTTCTTTTGTAAAATCAAAATTATTAATGCGATTTTGTTACCATGATAGTATTAAATTGAAATAGTGCTAATGTCATCAACTTCTGCAATACATTTGTGATATCCTTATTGAACTTCTAAAAGAGCGCCGTCTCCCTTACAATATTTTATTATAAAAGAGTACGAACATATTTTAATATATTAATGACGCTATAGTTTGTAGAGAGGTGTATTACTTGGACGATTCATTGACTAATTCCGACAACAAGTAAGCCATTGACATGCACGGATCAGTTTTACAAGTGAATCACAACGCAAGTTTTACCGATAAAGTAACAGGCTAGCACATCTCCCAGACATGCAAGCGAATACAAAAATGAAACTAATTGTGGTTTGTAGATTAAGGCGACGATCGTCTATTTTCATTACTACATGGTCGTCCAAATAGTTACTTGGATGTATGTAAAACCTTCACCGTTATTGGTATAGTACATTAATTGTCTTGCAGGTTTATTTTTTTTCTTTTACATATTTAGCCTGGGAATTGCTGTTGCGAATTTGGCTAGTTCGTTCCTTTATCATTGGGATAACAAAATAGTATTCCGTAATTTCATTTGACGAAAGTGTGTAGCTCTACCTCTTTTTCCAAGTTCTGTTATAATGAAGACAGAAATTGCTGAAATAGAGGTCAGTGCTTTATGAGTATTTGCAATAATTCTAAACTTCTCAAATTAATTTTTTAACTAAAAATTACATTTTTTAACACCATTCAACACTCAGATTTTATCTTAGGTTAAATAGTTGACACGAAATAGAGAGAGAAACAACTTAAGTTAAATATGGATCATTAAGTAAAATTTTATTAATCATGGAGCGGTATACGCTACAAAATAGTAAGTCATATTTGCAAACTGAAGAAATTACATAAAAATATAAGTTATTACACACATCACATTTTATTTCAAACAGCTATGTGTACCGACTCGCAGTTGCAGGTCAAGTTCTACGCGGTGAAATTCAATGCCATAGCCTACCAGATATAGAAATTATGTCTATCAATACTCTTTGTTTGTTTTGCAAAAAACTCTCAGGCGAGTGACTGCTGTGGAGTGTGAGGCATCGCAAGTATCATACGAGCCTATTTTTTTTTCCTTCGGATGTATTTGACTAGTAGACAGTAGCTCTTATAATACGCGTTTATCCTCCCATTTGTAAGAAATAAGTGACAATCTCATAGTGCCAGGTCCTGTAACTATAGTGGTCATGTGGGCACAGAGGAAATAACGATGGGCAAACAGAACGAACAAGACGCTAACTGAAAATATTGTGAGAACAGAAAGTGAAACGATTATACTTATTGTCTACGAAGAAATATCCAAAGCAATTTATAGTATGAGAACTCTTGAAAAGGAAGATTTGTGTATCACAGAGACTAAAATTTTCTGAATTAAATGTTTTCTAGTATTTTTCTCGTTCTTCAAAATTTCATCTGTGTCTGACGAGGTATTATGTACTCGTATTGCAAGATATGTATTTCTTTTGTAATGACAAAGTTAAGGCATTAATTATGCCTTCTCTTACGTTTAACCACCTACAAACCACCTAACACAAAAATAAAAAATACGTAGAAACTTGGCAACACTAAATCTACCACTGTTACGACTAGTGAACAATTACTAATAATACAGGAGATCACTAACGTGAAACAATATAGAACACTGAAGGTGAACAACATAATTCTAAGTTTAATTAAAACAATGGCCAAAACAAAAACTTTCTCAAGCAATATATGTTAATAGAAACACAGTAACTATTTCATCTAGCAAATAATAGTCACACGTGTTTAAAGATATCCATACATACATCACTAATCCCAACCACATGACCTAATATTAAAATCTGTGTTTGATTTTCGGATTATTTTGATAGACATATATATTTGTGTGAACCACGTTTAAAAGCCAGGAGTGTTGGCGTTTTCCGCAAGTTGGACAGAGAAACCACGGTGAGTGTGGCCGTCTGGCTGGAAAAATTTAGCATATCCGTTGCCTGCAAACGTGGAAGCCATGCGGATAGTAGCTTGCATCGTCATAGTCTTTGGAACCAGATAAATATTACTGAACTAGAAAGCAGTCTCCTAGCTATCAACATTTCCAAAATTCCGTGTTGATTCTGCTATTATACGACATGCCAATAAATGTGTGTTGCAACTGCGTACCTACACATTTTTAAAAGATCCTGCATCGCGATCTTCATAACAAAAACAAACTAATTGAAAAAAATGCCCGTTCGAGCCACTATTCAGAAGAAAAGAGGTTTTCAAAATCAGTGGGAAAAATTAAATGAACGTACACATCTGTAGAATTTGATTCTAAAACAGATCTTCTAGGCAAGTATCTTAGACGCACGTTTATCAGTTTTGGAAGGAACAATTTTATACTGAAGCTTCGTACACCGGTCGCTGGTCGGCGGGTTTTCCCGGGGATCTCCCGTTTCCCCCGCCCCTTCATTCCGGCATTGCTCCATACTCGCATCATGTCACCCCCACCAGCGCTAAAGACCTCGATGTTAAGCGCTGACCAAAATCGCTTCACACTTCACTTCTGTATCAGGCCGGAGGCTAGACAGAACATTTTAGTGTGGATATATTCGACAGTACACATAGTTGCGCTTGCACGAGAATCAAAGTAGGATAGCACATAGTCATTCCTTTATACCACGTCGATGGCATATGACATTTCTAGTAATTATCTCAAGTATTTAATTTTATAAGACTCTTCTGCATTTAAAATTATTGATTATGGTGCAGGTAAAGAACGAATTAGGCAAAGTAGGTTAGGTTACGGGACACCACAAAACGCATCTTGCACATTCATCAGTTCTAAATAAAAAAAAAATAAAAATAAATTCACATACAAAAATTTATATATTTATTTAACCCTGAATTATAAATCGTATTTGCATAATTTGTAAGGTTTTGTAAGTTGCTAGACCCTTCGTTCGGGTGATATACACGTGAAATTATATTGAAATAAGTAGTCTTCTTTTCTCAGATTGTGCGCCGCCTATCGTTGGAGAAACATCGCCTATCGAAAGTGTTCCTTACGTCCCTTAACATAAGTACAGTATTTACAACAGTCATTTAACCATTCATTTGAAATTTGGCGCTGCTCTCTACTTTTCCTCTCTCTCTCTCTCTCTCTCTCTCTCTCTCTCTCTCTCTCTCTCTCTCTCTCTCTCTCTCTCCAGAACTCTAGTCGTGCGTGTCCGACTGCAATCCTAGCGTCTTGCGACGGCCACTGGTTTTCTCAGAGTGCTCGGCACGCCATCATTGCAACGGAGAAACAAGTCCCTTGTCTCAAATAGTCTGGTCTCTTCAGATCTGCACGCTTAGCATTGAAAGCGTCATCAATTCCGACCAATAATCCTTAACTTAACACGTGATCTGCGAAGTGATGGATTTGCGACAGCCCCCACCGATCTCGCCCAACCAAGTCCTTAAAGGGCGGCCAAGTAAGGAAACGTCACAATTTTATATTTGAATGAAATAGTGTTAGTGTTGTAGACATTACTTGAGTGTATATTATCCTCTTTAAAAAAATTAGCTCACTTAGTTTTCCCATATTGGCACTTCAAAGTCAAAATTTGCACGTTTATAGTTCTTATAAGCCGCAAAAACCAATGAACATAGATACATTTGTAAATTCACACTGAAACTACATTGCGCTGGCAACTGCTCGACATGTTTTAAAATCAACTACAAAATATTTTTGCATTTAAAAAAATCGATGAAAAAAAATTCAAATATTCAGATTTTGTTTTTTAAATACAAAACTATTTTGTAATGGATTTAAAAACATGTCCAGCAGTAGTCAGTGACATATTGTTTTAGTAAAAAATTTTAATGTATTTATGTTCATTGGTTTTTGCGGCTTATAAGAACTAGAAACGTTAAAATTCGACTTTGAAGTGCCATTGTGGGAAAAATGGTCAAGCAAAAAATTATTTGAGAGAGGAAAACTGACATACTTTCATACAAATATAAAATAACGATTTTTCCCGACTTGGAACACCCTTACATAGCAAAACTTATATAAATCTTAAAATCGAGTCGCATGACGTGGTCATGTCGCCTCGCGTCGCCAAACTTCGGGCTCACAACACAGAGTATCCCCCTCCTACCCGCCCCCGCACTCCCGAAAGCGCGTATCTCATCCGCTCGCCTAAACTCGCCAGCCAATCGACTTGCTCCTATTATCGCACTGGTCTTGCCTTCCCGGCTCCAGAATGCAACACGATTTATTTTTCAATTGTTTTGATTTACTTAATATTATATAATGATATACTACATATGCACAGTTTTTTTACTACTACAAAAAATCTTTGGAAACTAGTTTTAAAAAAATATTTTGTTAAGATTACACACATATTGTAAACTTTACAAGAAATGCTTGGAAATATTCAAATATGTCGTTATATTTGCAAACATTTTGTATATTTAAAATATTTTTTGTATTTTACAACCTGATTCTTTTATAATTTACAGCAGTTATTTGAAGTGATGGAAAAAATAATAATTAGTAACCAGTTTCCATGAATTTGTTTATAAAGGTACCAGCTTCGGAAGTTATTTTATTTCACATAGAACATTCGTTTATGAAAATTTATTCATCTAGTTCCGATATGTAATAGGAAAATTAAGACCACTTTAATGCCCTACGACATTCTTGTTATAGTGACGAGACTGATAAATGTTTTGACATTAGTTTACAATTTTTGTTTCTGGTAAAAGTAAGTATTTTCTTTTACTGTGTAGTTGCCACGTATTTCTTACAAACATTTATATTTAAACCCTTTGCGTTAATCAATGTATATTTCTCGTTGTGTGGTCAGCTCGACCGCTGATTGGCGTTTCTTTCCCTGGAGAGGCCAGTCTCGCTTTGTGTCTGTATGGGTAGGGGGGTGTGGGTTTAGCTAAGAGTCACTTATGCCATGTAAGATTCAGGTCTCGCCTTCTTCCCATTCTAGACAAGAAGCTCTTCTAAGGCATTTTACACACAGTCCAACAAGTCAGTCATATCCCCTCATCCTTTTGTCAGGAAGCTGATAAATGACTGTCGAGAATTCTCATATTGCTTCACAGAGGCACCTCTTCTCGCAACCAGAGCGCACTGTTTTTCACAAAATTTATTCTCCGTCACAAAATCTCTACTTTATGTCCATCCACACATTCATACGGGCGAATTCCTAAATGCCCGCTACAGTGTCACACACCACACAAAAGTGTTAGTTCTATTGAAATAAAGTGAGTTTTACGACGTGTATCCTAGTTTTTCAAGTAGGCGTAGGTATTTTTTACATCGATAATTCAGAAATTATGTACGTTTCGTTGTCTTTTAAGAGCGTTCTGTACCAAAAATTAGTAGTTTTATAATTGTACCAAACACTGTCCAACTACTGCACATTAAAGTAATAGTAATTTCTAACAAATAAAATATATATCGGTTCCATACTTTTCCTTCAAGCGCATGTCAAAGTGTCAATTTGACTATTTTCGCTACTTACCCAAAGTAAAAACTATTTAAGTGATACTTATGATATAATTTCGAATGAAAGGAAATGTACTATGCTACAGAATGACACCATTGTTATTGTTGTAAAATTTAATTTAAATAGGTACAGGTACTCAAAGGTATGCAAAAAATTAGGAACATTCAAGAATTGTTTCATAATACAAATAATTTTTACGTGAAATAACGGTGTCATTCAGCAGCTTAATACATTTGGTTTCACTCAAAGTTATTTCATTAGCGCCATTCCAGTGTTACGTGTGTGACTTTCGGAGTACATTTTCTATGCTTGTGTATTTTTTTTTTAAATTTAAAATTGTTGCTTCTTCGTTTAAAGTGTGATTTATGAACATTTCAGACCTTTATTAATGAAACTGAATGCTTGAAACAGATTCAGTTAATTTCTAAGTATTTTTTTAGGTTGTTAATTGTTTGTTACGTGTGTGACTCAGAGATTTATATATATGTTACATCATTATCTCTTTCAGTTTTTCTGTGAATTTTTCAGGAGTAAAAATAAAAGCAAAAGGATACTCATGTAATACAGTTAATGAACTAACATACACCCAAATGTGAAAAACTTGGCTATCATAGTAAAGTCACAATAAAATCATAAATTGATGTTACGTGTGTGATAAACATATGTTATGTGTGCGACCAAAGCCAATTAGCAAAATTTTCCTCCGTTATTTTAACTAAGTTCTCATGAATAAAGCATACATTTATTTGGAAAGTATGAATATATCTGATGTTACTTCATCTCTAAAAACAATTTACAGTGAACATTATGTAGGCTGTATCGTACTAACTTACTTGATTAGTGACCATGACAAACAACAAACAAAATATTAATAATAATTATTAATGACTTGATAGCAATAAATATAAAAATAATCTGTCATATTTTTAAATATAAGGCAGAAGTAACAACACTTTAAAAGTCAGTAAATTGAAATTCGTTACCTCACTTCTAACACAATATACTAAAACGGTTGGTAGTTTCCCTCCAAAATTATTATTTTTTTTTAGGAAAGGAAACATGATTAGATTTCTGAAATGGAATCTGAATGTTAATTAACTATGAATGATTAGTTAATGACACTTAAATTAATTTAGATTATTAGATTTATTGTTAAACTTATCAATAGTAAATTGTAAAATATGTTTTACTTATTGTTTTCTTTTAAATTTATTTATATTGTGGACCTTCACACTAAACAAGACATTTACAATCGTAACAAAAGTGATATGAAAATAATATAAAATAATATAAATGTCACGTGTCACACACGTAACAATATTTGTTACGTGTACGACGATTTATTTAATTTTATTAAGTAAACAGTTAATAACTAATCATACTTGTTTTTGGCATTACCATCTTCATGTGGAACTATCTTTGAAAAAAAATTCTCAAATTGTTCTTGTTTATAGTTAATTTGCTATAAATATTTTTATACTTTTTTGTTACGTGTGTGACACTGTATTTACACTACTAGTTTTAAACGTTACAATTAGCACAACTTCAAAATTTACATTTCACAATCCTTATATCATGACAGTAGTGGGGTAATGTTAGTGACTGATAAGTATTAAATTCATATTCAATGGTACTCAGCCAAGTTTGAAGGCTTTTAAAGTTCAGGTATGTGCAAGTCAGTATTATACTAGCAACAAGCCATTAATCAATTTTGTTAAAAATAACAACTTTGATAATAAATAATAGTCAACTCGCTATTTTGACATATTCTTGTACAGTAACAATGGAACCGAAAAATACTTTATTTTTGGGAAATTGCTATTAATGTAATGTGTAAGAGTAGGTCTGTGTAGGTACAATTAAAAAAAAATTGCACATTTGTAGGTGCTGAGCGCCCTTAACGCTCATGGAAAAAAATCTCTCTCGCAGATTTCTTGTAATTTTCGTATCTTCTTGAATGTCTACTAACCTCGCGCGTTGTTAAATAATGTCTTCCCTTCTTTACATCTCCCTCATATTTCTGGCACAGCGGAGAACTCTCTTGCTATCATTATTTTGTGTGGCTTATCAACGCCCTTATTTTATGATGTGAAGCTACCTGAGGAATAATAATGCTTACATGCACAAAAAAATAGCGTTCCACCCCTTGCTTGTACGAGGCTCAGTTTTGTTGATTAGGACAAAAATTTTTAAGTTTCTCTGCCATATCTACAGCACATTACAACTCCAAATACTCATATTTCTGATAACCGAGTTTAACTTCATGAGATGGTTACAATTGTGTTGCATGGTTTTTAAGTTCTCCGAAGTTTAGCATTTCAATAAGGATGTTCCTTTGTATTGTAATGTCATACTGTTTTGCATTTCATAGATTTGTGCTGCTTCAAGTTCGATCAAATTTCTGTCCGAGACCTTCGGTGTTCACATATATTTTCCGACCAGTTTTCATTTTTTCGTTTTATTCTGGGTTCCTCCTTTCAAATGTGGGGCCTATATGAAATGTGTTGTGATTAGTATGTAGTTATACACAATACGTGTCAATGCTGTGCGTTCTTAGAGGAAAGTTCACGTAAGTGCTCTTTGCAGAAATTTCGTCGTACAAATAGTCCAGTGTTCGGTCACCAGCTGTAACTCTTAGAGAACTAAAGACCAGCAAAGACTCATTTTATTCGCGTTTTTTTTTTTTTATAATTTCAAATATTTTTTGTTAACAAATCGTCTTAATTGCAGGGGATTTGCAGCTATAGTTACGCTTTTACTAATTCGGGCGCAACCATGTTAGGTAGGAATGTAGTACTTGATAAATATAAATAAATCAGACTGAAATTATCTCCCTACGTGTTCCCACCTTCTGGCAGGGTTACAAGCCTGTCACCCGCCGACCCAAAGAATGGATGGGGTGAGGTGAAATGAGAATGGAGAAGTGAGGGAATGAAGGAGGCGGGAGAAATTGCAGTTCCCCTAAAACCCGCCGTCCAACGTTGCATCCATCTCGTTTCCCATTCGCCGGGGATTAAACCTGGATTGCCTACGTGGGATGCGAGAGGTCGTAAATTAATTAAGTAAAATTCCTTTACCTTTTACAAATCGTATGAAGTATTTTACAATAATTATAAGACATGTATATAGATGACATTAGACTTTGTTGATAAAAATTGACAATTACTATTTCTTCAAAAAAAAATAAGGGGGCCGCGGTAGTCAAGGGGTCAGACCTCTCGCCTCCCACCAATGCGATCCGGGTTCGATTTCCGACGGGGTCGGTCACATTTTCGCATGTGGGAATGTGCCGGATGATGCCGCTGGTCGGCGGGTTTTCTCGGGGATCTCCCGTTTCCCCCGCCCCTTCATTCCGGCGCTGCTCCATACTCACATCATGTCACCCCTTCTCGGCGCTGAAGACCTCGATGTTAAGCGCTGACCAAATTATCTCACTCACTTCCTAAAATTAAAAATTATTACTGTGAGTCTTTCTACGTCCTCGTTGCGTTTAGGAATATTTAGTGTGACAATAACTACGCGTCAGTTTTCTCACATATTATATAACTGTACCTACTAAACTTCAGTGTAACCAAGCAGCCACAATCTCCGACACCATGTCAACCCAAAGGGAGAAAGCGTGCACGATAAAAACTACGCTGTGTCGCGTCTGTTACTATTTATTTATTCTGTGGCAACAGTCAGTTATAAAGTTACTTCGAGGTTTGTTTTGTTATTCTTGCATAACGTCTTTGTAATTGATATCGGAAAATATTCATGCTCATTAAGCTTAACCTGTTCATTAAATGTTAACGAGCGACGTTAAAACCACATATAATTTCCAGACACTTCTTTAATTTTTATTGTTCCGTTTTCACTTCCAAAGCGGAAAGACAAATCAACTAAACGATTTATTCTAATATTCATCTCGTTAGCACAATAGCTTTTTGTATTTTATCATCCGCTGTTTCACAGCTTTATATTTGTGTCAGTTGTCAGTCCACCAAAACCGAATGATATGGCACAGTGTATTGACATTCCGAAGGAGTCGGCTTCAATTCCGTTCCGGCCACCATAACTGCGGTTTTCGTGGTGTTCTGAAATTCCACCCGATGAAGGCTGAAGTGGTTTCTTACAGCAGTCCACGGCCGATTCCGTTGCCGTTTATGATTGAGTCAAAGTTTTTGCATCGAATAACCTCGCTGTAGGCGAGATTTTAAGGCCACAACCTACCAAACATGCAGTGCACCTCGGAGTTTAAACTGAGAATATAGGAGATACTTCTCTGCGGATCAGTTTCAAAGATAAATCTCTAAAACAAAAACAGTTATGCGTGACATTTTTCGAGGAACAAAAACATATTCAAAAATCTTGCCAGTTTTTCATGTTTCATGCTAGGAAGCTCAAATTTAAAGTAGACGTTTACATTTCACTCCTAAGTTTATGGGAGTAATACTTTTAAAGGACTGCTTTCTGTCGCAGTATTCCTACCTGCGCGTTACCGGCCCAGAAGAGGATATTAGGAGACCATAAAGGGCGCATCAAATTACGCATTGCCACAACTATCCAAGCGCCGATAGGTCAATACTATAGGGACTTGATTACATAAGTTTATTGTTGGAAAGTCCGTAGCACAGTTTAGTGTATGTTTCTCTCTGAGTTTCACGCATATACTCTTTGTACATTTTGAAGTACGCTGTATTCAGGATAAAGTTGTACTATTTTGAAAGCAGATGCACCCATTTAACGGTCCTAAATATTGAGAATGTCAACTCCCTTACGTACAGCTACTTGTAGTATTTCTGAGTTGTACATTTGGTGAGAAGACATAAAATAGTATCGAATGTATTATTGGTATATAGTAAATATATATAACTTATATGTATTACATTAATATTTTATAATTATTTTACAACATAAAAAGTGCTTTCAGTTATCAACTATATATTTATAAGTAGGGTCCCTTGTTTTTCGAAACAAATGTTTTGCCTCACGTTGTTTTCGTGCCTTACGCGCACATCTGCAGTTCAGCTTCGTGGTTTGTGATAGGATATTTTAACTGTCGCAAGCCTTGGAATTCCACCGGCAAATCACAGACGTGTGGTGTTGTAGGAAAGTTTTTGTAATTGGCTCAGTCAAATGAAATACGGCTCTTCACATAGACACGCTGCCAATAACCATGAAGCAGAACTGCAGATGTGCACGTAAGACACTGAAACAAACTGGGACAAAATTCTTTTCGCGAAAAAAAAAAAAAAAAAAAACAGGATCCCTTTTTCAAGTTCACATTTATTGAAGAATGGCATCATGTAGCCAACATGGTTGCCAATGTTCACGCAACGCCACCATGTAACAGGACATGTTTGCCTTCCAATTCAGCTCTCGGGGCGTATAGGAATATAAACAATACCACGCGGATTGAATACGTTACTTTTATATAACCACTTGTAGTGCTTGAGATACTGTAATTAGTTTGTATATTAACTAAATATTTAAAAATAGTAAACATGACCATTTGCGGCTCATCATCAGATTAATATCTCTATTAGAAGCAACATAATGGAGTTTTTTTAACCATTGTTATTGCAAATGTCTTTGAATGTTTAATGCAATGGGACAGAATAACATACTGTAATATTGCAATAATATCCCCAGTAGCAACATACGTTGTGCCAACGGTAGGGAATTGGTTGGAGAGGTTGGCAATATGTTGTGTTGGAAACCATACGTTAAACCAACGGTTGGCTTTTGGTTGGCAATGGTGGACATAGGTTGTGTAGGAATACTCCTATCAAAATAACGTTGA
Source organism: Medauroidea extradentata (assembly GCA_003012365.1). Classification (NCBI taxonomy): domain Eukaryota; kingdom Metazoa; phylum Arthropoda; class Insecta; order Phasmatodea; family Phasmatidae; genus Medauroidea; species Medauroidea extradentata. The sequence continues at coordinate 289 of PNEQ01046714.1, read as the reverse complement.
CCCAACATTAGTTTCCTACTGAAAACCAACATAATGCATTTTATTAGCATAGTGATGAAATGTGTCATAACATACACAAAATAACATATTTATTGTAACATAGCATTTTGTCCAATGTTACAGATGCGTATAAATTTCAATTCATTTGTCAATTAACCTAGGTATTTACTATTCTATGACCATAGTTACCACGTGCCAGGAAGAATGTAAGTTTTAATTGTCTATGTATTGAATGTATAAGGTATTGTGGTTTTGAGACTTTAATGACTTCTACAGCTTTTATATCTAT
>PNEQ01046713.1:0-14100 GCA_003012365.1 Medauroidea extradentata | reverse complement strand
TAGTGCTCATGTACCTATCAGTATAAAACAATCAGTAACACCGCCGAGTGGGATCATTAACAGTACCTGGACAGACCACCCCCTGAGTGTAAGAGTCTCGAAGTGTAATACTGGGGAGTATTGCTGGCGCCCACCCTAACATCTCATATAACATCTAAATTAAATTGATCTCATCCCGCTCGAGAGAGAGTGTCAGTACAATGTTTGAATTGCACTAGCCTGCTTTGTCTCTTTGTACACTACAGAGGTGCAAAAATAAAACATGTTGAATTACCCAAACAAGACAACATACTACACTCCTCCCTTTTATATATTTCAGCCACAGTTTAAAACATTTTACTATAAATTGATACAAACATTACCTACACTGTCGGAGAATTCGGAAATTCACCAGTGCACTCATCCACCGGTGTACACCGGACATTCGGAATTGACAGTTTTGCTCTTAGCCTGTTGAGTCGTATCCGCTGGCTCAATGATCTGAAAATCTAGTGAGTCTGGTGGATAAGCACTGGAACGTCCACGGGTGAATTTCTCAACACTAATTTGCATAAAAACATTTGAAATCATTTAAATAACTTTGAAATGTAAGGGCAAAGAAAGCAAACCTACCATTTTTTTTGCATGGAAAATTGTTTGTATTTTAAAATATTTACTTAATGCAAAAGTAATGTGTCCATGAAACAACAATACTATGTTGTAACCCTCGTTTTAACTGAAGTAAACTTTTTGCTATATTAGGGCATAACCTTCAGTTAAAATGTCATATCCCCCCAAGGATTGATCTATGATGTTTTTAAAAAAGTGTTTGCAGTGTAACTCCAGCATTGTGGGATACGGCATGTTGCAGTTACGTGGACAAAATTATTTTGTTAGTAAACTCCAATTATGAACTATATTTACTATTACATATGGTGCTAAAGTGTTCAGTTTGGATTTATGTCACAGTATAGTTTTAAATAACAAGAGTAAACTAATTCCATTTCATTTGTAATGAGAAACAAAAAAAAAAAATCTTCAACTTGATGTTCGTAATGGCCTTAACCGGTGTACCTCAGTGTTTTAACCATAGATGAATCCACCCGTGAATTTCTAAAAAAGCGGTATGACAACACTAACTGATACATGTCGAACACTATTCTTGGAAGCTCTGTATTGTTTCAGATACCTAGCTGTGATTTCACTTGTAACGGATGTGTTTGGGTCCACATGTGGAAACTCACAAAACCTTTTGTCAATGTCTTCAACTAGTCTTTCTTTTTTATGGTCATTCTCTTAGTGTACTGCAGTGCCGTTGATATCTCCTTCCTCTTTCTCCCAGAACACATTGTTGTCACTTCCTGGGTCATCCAACTGACAACCCATGCTGCCTGAGCCACCCTGGGAAACATTAGCTGCCTCCATCTGTCTCATGTGGGCTATGATGAAGTTGATCAAAGTGATAGTGATAAGCAGCCGTCAGTAGCTTTAACCCTTAAGTAAGGGGACCCAACTTAGCAGACACTGTCTCAATGATCCATTTCTTTTCATCGCGTGAGCACATTGTGAATCCCATTGGGTAATTAACTTTGAGGTATATAGCTCTACCCCTGGATTGAAAACCCACAGTACTTATTTGTGAATAGTCAAATATGAAGTAACTATTGAGGATGACTCTTCTGCCTTTGTAACAGTACAAGAGGTTATACAATACTTCATGAGGAACCCAGGGAGGGCAGTGCTCAAATGAACACTAGATTGATTTAATGCCATTAAATTGTTGTTTATAGTTTATAAACATGTTTACTGCAAGGTCATTAGTAGTAGGGTGATTAGGCGATGGAATTTAATGTGTGATAGCACTTTACTTACAAAAAAAACTTGGAATTACTTCAGATGAAAATTAGACTCTGTTATCAGACACAAGTTGTTCTAAGAGATCAACGTAACTTAGCTGTAACTACACAAGAGTGGAACATGTGCAGACTTCCCGGCCATTTGGAATGATTGTCCACAAGAACAAGAACATACTTCCCCATATAAGGTCTGTAGTGATGAGTATTAGGTTAAGGTTGGCAACAGGGGAGTATGTCTAATGGCAGCATGTAGACTGGCTTGTTATGTATGAGTACTGAGACTTGTGATGTGATTTGAAGAAGTAAAGGGTTACTGCATGGCGCAGTCGAAGGATCAAGTAAACGAGACAAGAAAGAAGCATCTGCGATTGTCAATTATGATGCACCGAAATGTAAGCAAGACCTTCTACGTTTCCTTGGTTTAGTGAATTATTTAAAGAACTTCATCCCTCACTTCACTGAAGTCACCAGTCCTTTGCGAAGCCTGTTGAAAAAAAATTCTTGAGTTCGTGTGGGAAAGAAATATTCATGAGGTGATTACTAAAAAGCTGAAATATATTTTAGTAGCGGAACTGTTTCTTCAGACGTTCGACGAGTCAGCTGAAGTAGTCATTCAGACTGATAGTAGTAAGGAAGGTACAGGCTGTGTGCTGTTGCAGAATAGCAAATCAGTATGCTATGCATTTAAGTGTCTCTCACCCACAAAGGTCAATTATGGTCAAATTGACGAATAATTCTTGGCTGTTCTATTTGCATGCAAACACTTTCATCAATATATCTACGGTCGTGAGGTTATCGTTCAAACTGACCACCAACCCCTACTTTCAATCATGCGAAAAGACATTCAAAATACTCTCCAAAAGATTGCAGAGCATCAGGCTCAAACTGAGTTTATATCAATTGCAACTTGTTTATGTACCTGATGCAAAGTTGTTTATAGCAGATGCGTTAAGTATAGCATGTTCAAAAGCAGATGCGACTGATGTTGATTATTCACTATATGATGTGATACATATGGTGAACATGTCAAATGACAAGAAAGTCCTTTTTCAGCAGGAAACAGCAAATTATGTGTTGCTAGCTGAATTGAACAAACTATACCTGAATAGTTGGCCAAGCTCAAAGAGCAAAGTACCTGACATTGTAAAATTCTGTTACAAATTTCACCATGACATTGTAGTTGAAGAGGGTTTAATGTTTTGGGGGGACAAAATAATGGTCCCTGCTTCCCTCAAAGGCTTTGTATTGAACTGTTGTGGTTCAGTTCCGGTAATATACGACGCTGTAAGAATCAAGTCGGAGGTTTTTGGGGCTGGGTTTTAGGGCCGTATCTATAAACTGCTTTCGAATGACAACCAACTGCTCACCAATGCTTTCTCTATGGGGATAGCAGTTCGTTGTCATTCAAAAGCCGTTTATAGATACGGCCCTTAGTAGTTTTCTGTTAGGGGTGCTCCAGTCGTCTGAGCTGCACCTTCCCCTTTTGATTTCAGACTTACCACTCCACTGGCCATGGAGGAATGGACCTGGAGGAGGGAAGGGGGTAGTGTCGGTGGAGGGAGGGGAAAAGGTGTGTGCGCCTGGTGAGGAGAGGTTACTCTTGTGTCAGGTGTGGTAGAGAGAGGTGGTCCTCTGAAGCCGCGGTTCCCTTGGACAACACAGGGTCGGCCGGATCAGCTGGACGAGTTGGGAACTGAGACAGTGCTCCGGCAATCCCCTGTTGAGTGGGGAGTCAGGAATTATGCTAGCGTGAGCAAGAGCTTGCGAGAACGGCAATGTCTTGAGCTATGGTGAGGACATATCGTCGGAACCGCAGGTCGGTGAGTGAGAAGTGAAAATAACTTCACCTCTTTCGGCGGGGTGTTTATCGCTGCCGTCGAGAAAGTGGTACCGACAGCCTACTGAAAGTCACGTGGGACTTTAAGTAGTGACGTGGTCAATTGCCGTGGGGTACATGAGGTGTCGGGGTAACTTGGGACACGTCGGGAACAAAGTAAATAAGAGTTGACAGGGATAAGTTCCTTGCCTGTAGGGTCGTTCAGACTGAGGAATAGATGGGTTGTTTGTGGAACGGCGAGGAAACTGGAGCTCAGTGCAAAAGATTCTCGCACTCAAAAGCGGTGCAATTCAAGTGGAGGGCCTTAAAGGGCTTGTTAAGTAGGAACTGAATTGATATGAACTACTTTTAAAAGGGTATTGAATTGTGACCAGTTGTGGATAAATATGATCGTTCTTGTATTGTATGCTGTGTCAATAGGGTCATGTTTATGTCAGTGAATTATTTAAAAGACTTTGAGTTGGAAATAAGGTCGATGTGATTCAAATGGGATTATATTGTGCATGTAATCGGAATTGACGAAAATATATAGTTTCCAAATTTTATTGGCTTGTGTCTCTAATTCAAAGTTTTCTTTAATCAACTCGAACCCCAATAGCTATAAGCATGTATTGGTAGCGATCTTGGGACTTGCCCTGTGTTTAATTAAAAGGGTTTAGTGGGTGTTGGCCCACTTGTGCTAGATTGCAGGAGCCTGGGTTTCAGAGACTATTTGCCTCGCGGGTCCGAGCAAGAACGGCTCAATATTACAGTATTTGCCGGTATATAAGACAACTATTTTTACATATTTTCGGCCTTCAAAAATTGCTGTTCGTCTTATATGAAAGTGCAAAAATTTTTGGTAACCTAAAAATTGTTTGAAAGTTAAGCTGTAAGCTGTGGAGTTGTATGATGTTTTGAGGAATTGTGTTTTTCGTTACATATGAAAACAAGTGCCCCGTTTTTTTAATAAAATGTACTGTACAAAATTTTGATTAGCGTCATTCATAACAAAGGACATGTTTACCTCGCAGGGAAGCGGCAATCAATGCAGCTGGAGCATGTGCCTAGATCCTTTGTCTCGCCAGCCCACAACTCTCGGACGGAGAAAACGAGGCTCTAGGTTCACGTGATTAGATCCTTTGTCTCGCAAGCACAAAACTCTTGGGCGGAGAAAAAACTCTAAACTAGCAGACATTTTCGAAGATGGCGGTCGAGGCACAACTTGGAATTATGGGGACTTTTGATATATTGTTAAGCTCTATTGGTGGCAGATATGTACAAATGTTTCTTGGAATTAATTCTATGTAAAATCCCTTTATTTACTGGATTATTACTGTGCATTTCTCCTCAGACTTGTCTTGTATTCTGCAACTATTGGAATGGCCTTGGCAGGTCAATTTTCGAGAACTGTCCTCCACAATGCAATTTGGAAATAACTCTCCCACTTGCGGCAATGGATTACGGATAATGTTCCACCACTAAACTAGGATTGTGATTTTGAAGTCAGCACAAATGCAAACCGTATCATCCCATTAACCCCTAGGACATTTTACTGGACGAAGAATGCTCAACTTCAAAAGCCTGTGTAACTCAGCATGCACATTGCTGTAGAGGTGAGTTTCCTGAAAAAAAGAAACTGGTGTCATGTTGTCCTTAACGTGTAAAGATACTTCACCAACACAGAAAATACTAAGTTCTGTGGCAAACATAGTGTCATACTACTTTGCTAAGAGATTTAGTTCTGACCTGTTATCTTGTCGTGAAGTGGTGCTGATGTGATGGACTGGATGGGGTAGTGCTGATGCTTCATACCAATCTCTGCTGAGAAGTGGAGTCGCAACTATTTGATGCTACAGGGGCCGCAGTGGCCCCCCACCATGGCAATCCAGGTTCAAATCATGGTAGGGTCGGTCCCTGAATTATCGCATTTGTGGTAATCATGCCGGACAATGCTGCTGGTCAGCAGGTTTTCTTGGGGATCTCCAGTTTTCCCAAAATGCAACATTTGGGCTTTTTTTTTGTGGGGGTGTCAATATCAGGCCAATCCAGTTATACAGAGAGCATGGCTGTAGCAAGGAGCAGACTCAGAATCGTAACACCTTGTAACTGGAATGTATGGTACCAACATGTGAAAATAAAGTAACTAAAAACTATTGTAATGTATACAGGAGTCATGATATTCGCAGCATTATCATTTTACAGACAAGTTCTTTACACACACACATAAATAAGAGGACTGAAGTCACAACAAAATAAATAGCAATATTATCAGCTCTCCCATTAGCTGAGCATGTCAAGCAAAAATGACTGGAAAACTGGTAAAAGTGACATAAATGACTAAGTTCAGACTCACTGCGAATATTATTTTTAATTAATTGGTTTAGAGAAGAGCCAAATCAGACGCACACTACCTCTGTGTTCTGCCTTTATAGTTATGTCTACATGGTTAAAACTGTTATTGCATACAAATCTGTCACTTTTTTTTTACTGTGATGGGATAAGGGACCCAAAACAGATGCAACAAGCATTTTTCTGCATCAGAAGTGTTCTTTTGTTTCTCTTATAGTTAGGTTCATTTGCCATTCTCATTCTTACAATACGTACATGTTTTTTGCCAGTACCTGCTGTCAACACTGACAAGTTATCTTGGACACAGCATTTTGTTTCCCCTCGCCCCTTCTAAACGCTTGGTTGAGTACAGAGTAGCCACACAGGCGGATATCACTGTGATGTTGCTGGGTTGATGCAGTTGACAGAGCAGATAGCACAGCACCTAGTTGTGAATATATGCATTGCATGAGCAGTCTAGCTCATCACAGCTGCTGAATTACGTGATAGATGTTCTCTTCTGTCATGTTTTAGCTTAAGATATTAATTTTCTTTTGCATTTGTACATTAGTTTTTCTAACTTGTAGCAATGTGGATATTTGCTAGTTTTATTAATTTTGGCGGTAGTAATATTGATGCTTATTTTCCAAATGGCTTAACAGCATACTTATAATCAGTAACTTAAGTAATATTTATGCTTTCTAGGATTTGTTTTCATATTTTTTAGATGTAGTGGTTCTAAAAGCTTCTAGAATTTTCAGAGCATTGGGCTAAATTGTAAGTCCAATCTGTTCCCATGGTTGGAGTTAATATTTTAGTTTGTTTTTATCAGAAGTCATCGCTGCTGGGTCACGAGATGTCTTGACGGTGCTCTGAGCTGCGACCTTATTGACTAATGGGAAAAATGTTGTATGAATATTCTATCGGCCAGCGTATTAGCATCATTAGAAAATTTTTAGAAGTGTTTGTACAATGTGGTGGGAGAGTAACTTGATTATAGACATGACCAACATAAATAAATAAACCAAATTTACATTTTATCTTTCATTTGTAATGGACAAAAAATCGCAGAAATATTTCGTCCCGAGAATAATGTTGTAAAATTGTTGTAGTCATTGGATCAACGGCTATACATTTTGGAATATACTGTGACGGGAACAAGGGTGGAGGAAATGGTTTATGGTAATGTACTGAAGTGAAATACGAATGTTCCTGGCTAGGTGCCAGCCAATTAGAGGAGAATCGGCACTCATATGTTGTGAGTGGTGTTTTCTGAGTGTCGTGCGGCTACCGGCCGGCTTCGTAACTCTCCTTGTCCACCGCCATTGAATACTTACGTTCGGGGTGTATTATGGCTCTCCGCTCATATAGGCCATTCGGAATAAAGTGAGCACTAAAGAATTAACCTTTGAAAAAAATCACTAGCCGTTACTGCATATAAATCAACATTAACAAGAGTTACATTATTGTTTGTATGGTTGGTAGCGAATAACTGCATGTAGTTCCGTGTATTTTCTTATTTGAATACAGCATTAGTGAAACAACATCAATTGCAAACGACCTCTCTGTATTTAATATACTTTAAAATATTTATTTAAGTTCTTACTGACATACCTACTGACTGTACAATTTTATTTAAATAGCGGCACCACAAAGCGACGCAACCGAGTCGATTATCGTTGGCACATGCCGCTAACTCTTCGCGCCACAGAGGTAGTTTAAAATTTCACCGACAGATGGCACCAGAGTTAGGTTTTCACCGCTTGGAAGTGAATTGCGTCATTCAGTTTGTTTGTCCGTTATGTAATGAATATCGGTTTCTGATAAACACAGATAAAAGTATTAGAAGTGACTGTTTATGAATATCATTGATAAATTATGTGAAGTCAATAGTAACGTAAGTTTTGTTTAATGATCGCCAGCCTGAGTATCTGGAAATTGAAACAGCATTTTTTCCTTGTTTCACACATTAAGAAAATGCGTTATTTATTGTTTCTCTTTACGTGCGTCGTCATTGTTCATTGCAGTATGCTGAACGGAACTTGAATTCTTGAGTTGCGTGTGTCATGTGTATTTTTAGTGGCGGTTTTAATTTAAAAGTTTGAATATACTATGCACGCATTTACGAGATTCGTAACGGTAATAGCGCCGTTCGAGTACACACAGAGAAACCAGTGTTATAAGACGTTTACTCGCATGTATTTATAACTAATATTATTACTGAGTATAGCACATATTCAACACCCGTGCATTTAATGAGTACATATTGTAGCTAAAATTTATCGGAGCACTGTAACGTAAATGTCAACATTGCACAAGCCTACGTAAATAAAAGCACGTGGCAATGTTGATGTTTACATGCAGCGGAAAGATATAAACTGGCAGAAAATAGAAATTAATCAGAGCTTTTTTGAGTGCTCACTTTATTCCGAATCACCTATACACACACACATAAAACACTCAACAGGGATTTCGGGCACCTGTACACCCAAGGAAATATGCTGTAGTCGGGTTGGAGGGTCCCACACCCAGAAGCACAGAGAAGCTGCGAAGTCAATAATCAACACAAAATAAAGGCAAGGCATTATTATTGACACTTACATTGTCCTCCAACGTACAATACAACACAAGCACTGGCGATGACTTAAACGGGCTCGGACCTAGCCTGTCCGATAGGCAATGCTACTGAAAATCCCACGTGGCGGGAATAAAATATACAGTATTATAAGCCTCTGGGCGCGAAACCAGTCAACAAGCGTGAGGGGTTACCCGGGAACTGAAGTTAAATATACAAAGGTTCCAAGATTAAATTCAAACTATTGCACGTTACTATGATCAGACAAAAAAAGATTATGGTGCCCGGGCAACCGAAGTCGAACCGCTTCTACATGCAGCCAGTTGTCAACTGCTAAAGCCTTGGCGGGCTCAGGGCGATCATGCCGCTGAGCGCGCTAAAACTTTTAAACAAATTAAAAACCCTCAAAGTACATAAACAAAGAAACAAAGACACTGAAAAATTATTATTAAATTAGACTTTTAGTTTAGAGTCCCAAATGATGTTCAGGAATGTTCAAATATATATGATGAGTGAAGTAGGTGAACTAATATTTTACGTTATGCGAATTTACTTAAGAAACAGAGAATCAACTTAGTAAAATTTAAAGAAAAATCCAGGAAACAACACAAGTATTAAAAGAAACAAATTAACAATTATGAATTTTAAAGAAACTCCACAGCAAAGTCTGGCTGGTTGGAGTCCATCCTTATGTTGGGCACAGGGGTGTTTCTGGGTACTTTTAGATTAAGTCCAACAAATCTTGTCTTGAGACTGAAGTTGTATAATCAAGGTTACCTCTGGCCCTTTATGTTCCTTCCCCACTTTGCACTATTAGCCTCGTTGCCCTAACTTCTGCAGAACACTCGTATTGCAGGTTAGAGTTTCGCACTGTGTTTTACTGTACTTGGGGTCATCGGGACACATTCCTACCAATTGCCCTATGTTCTGGAAGGAGTAGTTACATATAGGTGCTGCGTCCTTCGAGGGAGGTGGCGTCTGAACGCCGGGGCCTCTTGCGAACACACCACAGGGCGCATTCCCATACACATCGGAGGTACTGACCGCTGGGGTTGTTCCCTCGGTGCGTGGTGCGCATGACGGGCTGTTCCGTAGGGTGTGTGCTGCTTGGTCCGCGTCAACTGTATATTGGTGGTAAAACTACTTTTGTTTGTGGGTTAAATAGCCTGACAAAATTCACAAGACATTTCACAGTGCTAGCAAACACCTGTTAATTAAAATCTAATTTTTACAAACTGCATTAATTAAGGTTTCTTAGGATATGTATTCAAGATTTCAAAATACACTTGTAATCAAAACTAACATTTAATCCTGTAAATATTATATTCATGATCTGAAACTTATAAGTTGCTGCTAAACTCTGAAGGTCACCAACAAATAAATATTACAATATTTTGATAAAAATCCCAATATTTAACACATTTGAATTAACATCTACTACCAGCACATAGATATCAATATTCTTAGTTTTATTTAATATATATGTACCTGCCACTAATTTCATCATTTTGTGTACTATTTATATTTTAATAATTTATAAGTATACAGTTTAGGCACCTGCTTTATTTAACAACATAACCAAATGATCAATGTCTCCTCTGTTCACAAAGTTTCAAAATTCCAACAAATTTTCTGTCATACATGCTACACCATTTTCACCAACGTTAAACAATACAACCATTTCACTTACATCAGATTATACGTCTAAAAATCACATGTGATGCTTATTAATAATAAAAAAAATCACAACAAAGCAAACTTAACTAACTTTAACAAGCTTATCAAAAATAGTAAAAATTAAGGTGGGTTATTATTGCCAACATTTCTTGATCAGTTGAGGAACTAAGCAGAAATAAATTTATATGAGAAACATGCAAAAAAAATGTTATCATTCATTTTTATATATTGCAGAATAATACACAGCGAGTACCAAAAATTAAAATATTGGCAGAGCTTCAAGACAGTCTGACGTAACAAGCATGGACAGTAGCAAATCAAACATAATATTTCATTACATACATATACGCCTATTTGTAAACAGTGCTGTACGTACATAAATTTACAGTTAGGAAACACATGGATTTGTAGACTGTACATATTTTATTCTGAACTTCATTGCATTCCTAGTTAATGAAGTTTCACAGAGATAGTACCATCGTGTGAATGACAGTTACAATGTTTATATTATTTCTGATATTACATAATGTCCAACAAAAAACAATGTAAAAGTTTATGATATTAAAGGTAAAAAATAATCGCAACGTGTTACTAGGTATGAAAATTCACATTTCATACTGGGCCATCTACAACTTGGAAGGTGGCAGAACAGTAAGTATATTTAGTATTCTTTATTATTACAGTTTAAACTGTAAAAATAATCAGAACTACATTCATTAATATTTTTACTTTTTTCTTGTAACAAAGTTGTTATATGTCTATAAGCTATTTACGGTAAAATGAGCATTTTGAAGATGGCCTTGTTAATAATACAGACATACAATTTAAAGTACAGTGAAATCTCTGCACGGTGTTATTTGCAAACACTGGTATATTTACAGTAGAAGTACTATTTCACGAGTACTGGTTTTTCAAAGGATGCCATTTTTCAAGCCCATTCTCAGGAATCATTAAAAAAAAAGTTGAAAAATTAAAAACATCGCGATAAGTTATTAAAAATAAGTTTCTGGGTTCACAACAGCCAAATTAATTGTAGAGTTACTTCATGTTACTGGAATGTCGTGAAATAAAACAAAATAATTTCAACAACCACCTAAAAACTGCATCAGGTGTTATTTAAAACAAGTGCACCTTACAGTAAGCAGACTAGACTACCCACATGACATGTAGAACAGATCATGATCCTGCCTCTCCTAACTCTATCACCAGTCTCAGCGCTCCTTACATTCTTCTGATGACAAATAAACAACAGCAAGCTTAACTAGTTCCTATTCCTTCCTGCTTTCAGATATTATGTTACCACTTCACCTCACTGTTTGGTGTTTGATTTTTGAATAGCTTTTATGATAATGTTGGTATTTTCTTGTAACATTGCAGACCTAAGAGTTATCGGCCTATATAAATAATATTTTTGAAGTAATTATTTTTTATTAAATTCCAAAGGTGACAGTGTATTGGAGAAAAGAATTGGATATAATTTTTTTATATAAAAAATTTAAAATTCAATTAGAGAATTATGAATTTAATTATAGCCACATGGCTGAAGGTCAATGGCAACATAGCTTTGTTTGAGCAAGGGTACCCAGTCGATACCATATTTGGTCGGAGTAGAGACGTCAAATTCTTTTGTATGTTTATTTCTTGTTTTGCCTCTGCCGTATTAGGAAGCATTTAAAGCTTGTGCCCAAATCACACACAGACACAATTGTACAATACGAACGGCTGTGAATCTAGGGTGAGCAAATAGTTGAATGGGGCGTCGATCGCCTCGTGACTGAAACGGCACCACATTACGGAAATGAGATAGAAAAATTAATTGAATAAACTAACGCGAAAGCTGAAGAGAAGGAAATAATCAAACAAAGGCTTACCAGAAAAAAGACAAGTAGACACGGGTGCCGCGTCGGCCATGAGTTGATCTGCAGTACATAGCTGGACGGCGAGCGGAGGCAGAGTGCCACGAGACAAGCAGTCATGGCGCGGCGTAGCCGGCCAGGAGGAGGGGGGAAAGAGGAAGAGAAGGCACAAAAGGGGCGAGGCCGCCCTCCGATTAACGAACATACGACGTTGGTAGATAAGGGGGGATAACCAGTTCATTGGCGAGGCTCGTAGGTGCACAATTCAAAGTCTGTTGGTCTTCTTTACAGAAACAAATAATATCAGCATCATATAATCTCACCAAGTCCATGGATAACAAAATGAGGGTGAGCTGGCCCAGTTCACATTGTGCTCCTTCAGAGAGGTGTTGGGTTTTGTCTTGTCTGGGAGAAGTGAAAAAACTTAAGGACGAGCTTAGTCGCACTTATAGAGCTCCTTTACAAGTCCGCCTGCCAAGCGCCAACGCTAGTCCTACCGCGTCACTGCTTTGCAAGCCATACCAGGCGATCCTACGGGATACTGGATATTAATCTTCTACCAGCCATACTGTTTCTACATTCATCCGAGCCACAGTCAGGTGATGCCTAAGATGTCAGGTATGAAGTTAATAGCCAGGCAGGAGTTCGCCAAACTCGTTCACAGGGCACTGGAGGTTAGGGATCCTGAGGCAGGGGTGTATTGGATCCAGAGAGAAGTTTCCGCCGCCGCACAACGATGCACCCTGTACATGGCCACGCGATTTGTCCGGCTGGCATTGCAGTCACCTGGTGGATCCGCTTCCCTTGGCACTTCCTCATCCTTCCCAGTTCCAGTCTCAGCCCAATCCTCGCCTAGTGAAACCCCTCCAATGCAACTCACAACCTCGGTACCTTTGTGCTCTCATGTCCCGGGGATCAGCAACCCCATTGTTGCCACTTCTTCCCATCCACCATCGGCTACACCTACTGTAGAGACTCAACCTCCAGTGCAGCGCTAGTTTCCCTCGCTGTAATATTGCTACGTGGTGGGGAGAGTCTGAAGAGGAAGATGGCGTACGTCGCTTCGGGTGTGTGTAGATGGGAGAGAGGTGATATCCTGGAAAGCACACAGCCGCCCTGGCATCGTGCCCACACTGACAGGCTACCCAACCCCCACCGGCGTCACAGTAATAGTAACAAAGATTTTTAAATAAAACACTTGGCGTGCCTTGTGCCTCCTTCAGGTTTCTTAAGTTTTCACTGTGGAGTCGTGTAGAGAAATAAACTCACTTTTTAATTTATGCTCGTAGCATTGTGTTGCAGAGATTAGCACTGGCGGAAAACGATGCTGGTTAACTTAACAAGCATGAATTTGCTCACATCACTCCCGCTTTATTTATTAAGTTGACACATGTTTTGGCATTCTTGCAAGTCGTTGACCCCGATGCGATGATGCTTTTGCAAACAACCAATTTCCCTTGCTCCAGGAAGGCTGTTGTATGTGGGGATGATTTTTGTTTGCTGCAATTTGTGCGTTATTAATATTTTCCTTTGTGTGGCCGTGTTTGCCACACTGGTGCATGAACGTAGCCATTCAGCTGATCCTACCTGTCGCAGAAACGTTGACGCATGCTCGCAGCGTCTTGAGCTGTGAAGCCGCCGCCTCATCCTGCCCGTTCCATATTCCCGCACCCATTGTTAATCCTTTCTACCCTCATTACTCCCGCACACGTCAGTGCACTCTAACCTGACTCCAAATATTTAATATAAAGCCTACCTAACCCATCCTTAGTTATCCTTCGTTCACAAAAAACCCTGGGCAAGGATAATTTAACGTATTTTTTTCCTACAAGACGCTTTGCCGCCTGTAGACACGCCACCCGCAGCACAGAGACCACAGAGGAGGGAAGGACCGCCCCTCGCGCCCGAGCCGTCTCTTCATTAGGCGAGCGGCCGGCCAATCACCACAGACCGACCCGAGAAGGGTATAAAAGAGGGAGCACGAGCCACCGAAGTCAGTCGCGATCACTC
>PNEQ01046708.1:41048-56767 GCA_003012365.1 Medauroidea extradentata | reverse complement strand
AAAAATCCTTAAATTGGCTAATATGCATTTTTACGAGTGTCCTATTAAAGTAAAAATCACGATGATAGGCCGTCGGGTTCGAGCTCTATCGACGTTTCTTCGGAAACACATTTCACCCCTTTTCACCCCCTTAGAGGTCGAATTTCGAAAAATCCCTTCTTAGTGCTCGCCTACGATCTGAAGGGAACCCCCACAAAAATTTTCACGATTCTAGGTCTAGTGGTTTGGGCTGCAGTTTGATATGTCAGTCAGTCAGTCAGTCAGTCAGTCAATCAGTCACCTTTCATTTTTATATATATAGATTATTTTAGGGCACAATATTTGTAGAGCTTCATATTAGAAGTAATATATTGCGTAAAATTGTTTGTCAAATGCAACCATATTTTGAGAGTTGTTGTTATTTGTAATAATGGTGTATGTATTACCACAGCCATGTTTTCAACTGTTGTGAAAGTATTCAAATACGTCAGTGGTATGAAGATTATGTAAGCATGTTTCAATTTGTTTTAAATAATTTGTATCACAGATGACTAAGGACCCAGGATTTTCGCAAAACGTTTTACGAGCACAAACGCAGCTTTTCTTCATGGTAAGTGATTAGATAGTTTTAACCCTCGCGCGTCTTGGAGTCACACCCGTTAAGTCACACACGTGTCTCAGTAACCATATTCTGATTGGCGCAGTTACACAAGCGACATCTTTGCACAAAGACTTGCTGCCAATAACCATGCGGCAGAGCTGCACATATGGGCGTAATACACTGAAACAAAGTTGATGCAAAAATCTTTTCGCGCAAATCAAGAGTCTCTAATGATGACCAATGACTATTTTAATGCCTTATCATAATTTATTTATACAAAGGTGGGAACTGAAAAGTATCCTATCATGATATATTTTTGAAAAAATTTCTTTTTAAAGGTACGAAGTTTAACAGTAATAGAATTGGTTTTAACGAGAGTAATAACTACATTCTCGCCAATCAGAAATATTTCTCGTGACACAGAGCGAGAAAGAAATATTAACCCAAGCAAAAAGTAGGTTATATATTGGTTAGCGTGTTTCCCGTGTGAATGCTGATAACTGCCTACACACTTTTAAGTTTCTTGATAAATACGCCTGGCTAGCGTGCTGCGTACCGCGTTAAAGTTGGCGTGGATCAAATTCTTGTGAGGAATTTTTTTTTTTAAATCTTGGTATTTAGGCCAGTCCTTCTAGTCATTTGTAGTCACGTTTTTTGAAGCATGAAAAGGAAAATGGATAGTTTTGAGGTATGTAAAAAATTATTTTTGTCAGATCAAATACAAAATTATTGATTACTTCAATACAATTAACCCTGTAAATTGTTTTAAGCCAGTAAGTGAATAATTAAAATATACTTTTGAGGTACGAACAATTTGCGGACTGTCTGCTTCTACGAAAACTTTTAATGTTGGACCCAATCAATTATATTTTGTTTTATTTTAGCGATCTCCAAAGACGCCGATTTTTTTTTATCTTACAGTTCGTTAATTTAAAACAGTAATTTAACCCTACTTAAACGTTCTTGTCATGAAATGACGAACAGTGAAACACATCTTTAAATAAATAAGATGTATTTGTGAGAAATTATTTGTAAAAAAGGGGGAAGGGAGGTTCACAAACGAATCTACGTATTTATATATATATGCAGCTATAAAAATCTACAACACATATTTATGTTTCTCACCCACAATATTATATCATGTTGCGAGAAGCATTTATATGAGGCGTTCAGAAGCCATACCGACTAACTCCATTCTTTGTCATTTTTTAGTTTTGCAAGTGGTTGTATCAGAAATTTTGCAATTCCTTTCAGTGGCCAAAACGAATAACTCCATACGTACACAATATGTTGCAATGATGCAGTAACATTTAGGCATCTGAATATTTCAACAAATATTTCAGTTGCCATAGCGAATAACTCCGTGAAACTTGCAATTGTTTTATTGTTTGCTTCAACTGTTGTTTTGAGTGGTTATGTTTGGTTTGTGATGTACACGATGATTACGGACATGCTTTAATCATACTGTTACATTACTTGTATTAATTTAATTATAAATGAGTGGTTCTGAAATTGAAAGTTATATACGTAGCCCTATAAGTTATATTTGTGTTGACTATAGACACAGATCCAGACTATATCCCTAAACCTATGGCCGGTACGTCTTTAACTAGTGCACACTCTGAATTAAATGTAGTGAGTGTAGAATCACCTATCGAATGTATAAAATAGTTATTAGTACGTGTAAGGGTGATTCGATACCGAATTAAAAATATATGTATATAGTGCGATTAGTTTTTTAAACTTAAATAATTTTAAATTATTTTATTCTTGTTGTCTACTTAAAAAAATTAACCAGTAAGTTAACTTACTTAAAGGGCAAGAACAATGTTACCTTGATTTTTCATTGGTTTATTGTATAACTCATTTCAGTTTCATTTGATCTGAACATTTAATTTTTTTTTTACTTGAAAATTCAAAACTAAGAAACCTTTTTAAGATTTTTACCAATAATTTTGTAATTAAATGTGGTATATTTAAGTTATGCAAAAGAATATTTCCAAAATTTTTGTAGGTAAAGAAAAATTGGTCAGAAAAACTTTTTAAAGTCACCTTAATATAAGGTACTCTTTAATATTAAAGTTTTTTTTTAAATAAAAATTTCGGAAATATGCTTGGGGTGTAAGAATCTCAAGCCAATATTTCTCACAGTGTGTAAATTATAGGCGTAAATGTTGAAAATAGCGACTCTTTGTCACCGTAACTCGTCCTAGAGAAAAAAAAGTGGGGGGGGGGGGAATTAAGAAAGAGGTCTGCTGAGGTCTGAACTCGATACCTCATAAGAAACGGAAAATGGATTTGTGCATAACTCATTAGAATATTATTGAATAAATTTCAGTTGGCAATCTGACTAACTCCACAAAATATATAGTTTTTCCATTATATTACTTTTATAAATTTATTTACAAGGCTATATATATGTTTACAAAATATATTGCCATGTGAAACACAATAAAAAATTACAAAATCATGCAAATTTTACCACTGCATTTTTTTACACGTAAACATATTTGACGTGTCCTACTGAACAATTAGTAACGATTGAGTTAGTCGGTATGGCTTCTGAACGCCTCATATTGTGTCTGATCGTTTATGGGCATGCCTTGCTTGTAAATTTCCAATTTGAATTTACAGGATCAGTGTTCCTTACCTACCTTGTGGGGTAACTTTAGTCAACTCAAAATTTGTTATTAAGTAGTATATTGAAGAAATTTTCAAATGTTTGCTACATGGATCGAAGGAATATTTTGAACACACTCCTTCAACTGCCTATCTTTTCAACAAAAACCCCACAAAACAAATATTTTTAATGGGTTAAAATAACCCTGCAAAGGACCAAAGTAACCACGGTTTACGGTACTTGTCGAAGAAGCAGCTGTTTTCATTTTAAATGGACAGGAAAGTATCTGTACAATTTAGTACAAGGATTCCTGTACATAATTGGAGACCATGTGCACCGGATCTAAGCTTGTACATCTACATGCCTTTTATTCCATACAGAGAAATTTATCCTTATGGATGCTGACCTTTTAACATAGTCAAACAAAATTGAACAATCATGACAAATAAGAAAATCAAAACTAGCAGTCAATGCTATCTGGAGGATGAAGTTTGAAATATGTTTGGAACGTACTGCTGTTATTTAAAGATAAGAAAGTATAAATTGTAATAAGGACTCAGGGAAAAATTTAGTTCTTCAGAAACATGTTTACGCTGAAGTTCGTGATTCGTTTGTCTATGGTTGGAATACTACCATCTTTTGAAGCTAGATTTATTTTTTCACACTGACTCCATTCTAACTTCACGCTTTACATCTATATTCACTGGGCGAGGTGGTGCAACGGTAACATGTTAGACTCGTATTCGGAAGAAGCCCGAGTTCGATCCTCGGCTTCGGTAATTTGGATATTGGTATTCCATTGTTTCCTGAAATCGCTCCAGGTGAATGCAGGGGTGGTTCATTAACAAAACCTATGGCAAACTACTTTTCTAGTTCCTTTCCTTATGTTAAAGATGTGTTTAACCGTCTCTAATGACTTCGCTGTCTACGAGACGTTAAGACCAACAGGAGTAAAAATATAAACAACTATATCAAAATCCAGTCTCAACATCTTTTTCCTCTAAACAAATGACATGTTAAGTTTCAACTCAGCAAAGGAACGTTCAGCCAAGTCCAAAGCTAGGAAAAAAACACTGAGGAAACATTTTTAATATATATATAGAGAGAGAGAGAGAGAAAGAGAGAGAGAGAGAGAGAGAAATTGTATATCTGTTGAGGAATGTGTTAATGAGCAATGGGACACTATAGGAAAAGTGTTGCACATTTAGTACACCGTAATAAGCTATGAAAAACTTAGAAGTCTCGGGACAGAATTAACTTCATCGCCTGGAATCGGTTTATTTATTTATTGTTAATGACAGGTACAAAAATCACTGTACTTGTGCGGTAAAAAAAAAGTTTCCTTTTCATAGCAGTCATAGTCAGCGCCTTCAGGAACCGTCGGTACGTTGAAGGACTTTCCACCAGACATTAAATCTAAAAGGGATGTCATTAACAGTTATCAGAATACTTGCATAAGCACTGAAACTAAAACTGTTAGAGAAAACTAACACTAAGGCATATGTCTGTAAAACATTCACGATCAATGGCCACAGTAAAGAGTGCTCGTCTTGAAATGCTGGCCACGGTTGGCTAGAGCTCTCATCTTCGTACCAAAGTGATCCAGGTACAATTTCCACCGAGGACACCCAAAATTTTTTTAATGTGGGGAACATGAAGGATGTTGCCGTTTACTGGTGGGGTTTTCTTTTGGTACTTCGTCACTTTCCCGTCTTAAGAGGGAGTGTTAGACAAGTTTACTGTATTTTCAGTTTTTGAGCCATAAAATGCATTGAAATTTTATCATCGAAATTTTCTCTTCAACAAGACATTGAATATATTCTTCGTAAACTGCTCGACATAAAAAATAATGGAATCATTATTCATTTTGCCACACAGAATCATTTCAAGAGAATACTTGAAAGTTAACCAATAATTCTCTTGCAATGATTCTGCATGACAAATGAATGAAAGATACCAATATTATTTACGTCAAGCAGTTTACCAAGATTGTATCCTATGCTTTGTCGAAGAGAAAAATTTGATAATAAAATTCCAATAAATGTTATGACTCAAAAACTAAACATACAATAAAATTGTCTGACACTCCTCCTTAAGGCTGCATTTTGTTTTACCCTTTTTGGTTGGGCAGATGAGTACGCGCGCCTGCTCACAGAGTGTGATGCCCTAGCCCTCGGGTACTATCAACATACACTCTTTATAGATACCCGTCATTATCTCATTATATAAGGTCAACTGAATTCCCACTGTCCTGTGATGCGGACTCACAGAGGTACGGAGGCCAGGAGCTGATAACATCAAGAAGTGTGTTCGGATGAGTATATGCCAGTGAATTCTAGCTTGTCGCCAAATATAACACGAAATTAGCACGTCTCCAGCTATTCGTTAAATTGGAAACCAGTTTACGCATTACCTTAAGAGGGCGTGGTACATAATTCAATGCTAAAAGCATTAATCTATAACTTTAGGTTTCTTAAAGCCAATTTGCGAAAATTAAACAATAGCAATCCTAGACAATTGTTTTAGCTAACATTTTAAACAAAATGGTTTCCAGTGTTACGGATTTCTGAGTTACAATCTCTGACGCCGTAACTTCGAACATTAACTGCGGCGCAAGAGATCACGCTTAACGAATGAGTAATTCTGGATAAATGTTTATTCATAAAGTTGGCAAATACCATTATCTAGGATTGTCATTGAGTATTTTATCCATATTGGATTCGTAAAAAAACGTAGGAATAAATTGATATTTTCAGCGTTTATTTATCTACCACGCACTCATAATGAGTAAAATCCCATAAATATATGGTGACCGGAACTGCCTTTCAGTTAATTTCAAATTCTCCGAGGAAGTCAATCGAATTTACGTAGACAAAAATTTTGCCGAATAGATGGACCATGATTAGAGATGATGGTTTACCGCAGGAAAACTTAACTATTTGTTAAGTTTCAACACACGTTCAGCTGATCAGAAGATTACTGGCTTTTGCTTGTACGTGAAGCTGATACCTTATTTGACTGAGCCAATAAGAATCCCATTATTGTAATATTTGGTGCCTGTTATTGATCTCCTGACAGCTAGGTATGTTGTGTTAGACGTACGTCAGCCAATCATACATGTTGCAAGAAACTACAGCGGTTTCAAGGGTATGTTGGCACAAAACATTTTCGCGATGTAACATCATCTCTAATCATGATTTCTTCTTGTTTAGAATCCATTAATTTTTATGTAATTTTTAAAATTTTCAGAACTCGTAATTTTATAAGAAACCATTAGTTGTGGCTACAAAAATATGAGACCATGTGATTTGATCCAGGAGGGTCATCACACACACTCTCTCTCTCACACACACACCCTCTCTCTCCCACATACACTGTCACTGCTAGGATGAGCGCAGGTCTAATTGTTATCGATGCGCCGGACCGCGTCCCTCGCTGATTTCCCATTCGTCACGGGGGACAATTAGGTGACGGGCCACGTGTAATGAACTCGGACCAAGACGGATCGCGAATGAGACGAGTACCCTAGTAGGGTGGTGGAGTGTATATATATATATATATATGTGTGAGAGAGAGGTCAATCCATCTTTCGGGGTGGTCACCATTCACCGCGCGGGTGGACTGAACCACCGTAACTTAGTCGGAGGAAACGACCGTCCTTTCTTCCTTCTTGAACGAGTGCCTGCTCTTTCATCACCCCATTGGATAGTCCCAACTTGGTCCCAAACAAAGTCCGTCTTGCATGTTTAGCTGAAAGAAAGTTAAGATTGCGTGGGTTACCAATTAAACCGATACCGACCGGATTTAAGAATACAATACGCAAAAACAAAGAGACAGTAATAGAAAATATTGTTTACCAACTCTGTAAGATATTCTTAGCTGTCGTGACGTCATTCCCGATGGAGTATATATGCACGGCACAAGATCTACGTACTTTTGAATCCAGTGCAAGATATTAGACTTCAGCAACAGACTACTTTGTTTTGATAGACATTTTTTATTAGTGACTACTGACTTTCAAAATATGATTGTGTCAATTGACATTATCAGTATTAATTTATGTCTCCATTGGACTTATGAGACTTTTTAAAGGCTTCATAATTTAAATGTACGACGCGGGTGTAACAGGTTATCTACAAATAGTTGTTTAGTCGTATAAGAACAGATTCCTTGAAACTCCTCAGTTTTACCGCCTATTTATCCGATTTATTCTTTATTCCCAGTGTTAAAATATTTGTGTGGACATGGGAACAACTTTAAGTACCTTATCTACGTGTCAACCAAGCAAAGCTGGAGGGAAACTATTAGGAAAGCAATTAATGTTACAGTTGTATACCAACTGTTATTTTTGTAAGTATGAAACAAAGAGAACTTAATTCTAACGGTCAGTGACTTTACTGAGACACTGAGACAACTAAATTCCATATGTGCTCTCCGTGCTACCATTACCGTTTAAGACAAAGCACACCCAAACATTTTACCTTACATAGGTTTCAAAATCGTTCAATTCGCTTTATACCGTATAAAACAATAAAATCGTATAATCATTTGGTGGTATACTGAACCCTAAAATTCATAAAATTCTGCTGAAGGCCGCACCCTTGATATTTTGGCAGGCACGCCACGCATGTACCGGCAGGAAATACTGCAACCAGTGTCGGCAACAAGAGTTCAACCACAGTATGACAAAAATCGTCTGTAACGCAGGTACTCGTTTATAAAGACGAAGAACATTAGCCCGTAAAACTAAGAATCATGCATCCTTAAGTAGTTAATTATACAGAAACTCGAATTTAGCACACGTTTGACTACGTCATCCTCACTGCATCGTCATCCAAAGCGTATTTGTCACTCTCCTAGCTTAACTACGTCCATACTTAAAAAAAAAAAAAAAAAAACCAGAAACGAAAGATGAAATGAAATCCGGAAAGTCATCATATGAAATTAGAGTGTGGATGGAGATGCGGTTACCGATGAAATAGGAAGCATCATGTCGTAACGTCCTGTCGGAAGTGTCATCACCAGAGACAGAACCAGTAGGACATATAATCAAACACGAGAAGGACAACATTAAGGAACCAACAATTCGCGGATAGCTGTTTAGGAAAACCATGGAACACTAAAATCAAGATGGTTGGGATGGGAATCACACCCAGAACTTCGTCTCACGAAGCACTTGCAGAAGTTGTCGGAACTAATGCTAAAAGAACCCAAGCAATGTAAACGCTACCGTACCTCCATCGTAGTTCTATGTAGGTTAGGACGACTGCTTTGCTGCGAAGTAAGGTAATACGGTATGTGTGATAATTTTCAGTTGTGATTTCAGATGATACAACTGAATGCAACATCAAAGCACCCAGTCAGTTATTTAGCCGGGAAAAGACGACATCGGTAAGCCTAAAAATCACTACTTTGACGCTGGTCACGGTAAAGTCAGTACTTTCGAAGCCGTACAAAAACGTCTGTATATTAAAAACAAGTATAAACATTAGGAAAGATAGAATTTAGAGAACACTTTTAGATCCGTGAGTATGCATTAAAATGTGAGTGCCTGTGTGTTTGTATTCCTAAAATATTTAGCTTATATAAACGAAAATTTATCGAACTCGGTTCACGTGTAGCCTAACATATATCAAGGCGATATTTTTAGTTCTCTACTTCACCGAGTTTTCGTTTTAGAAAAGGAAGCAATTACAATGTTTAGAGCGTTGTGTCAGATCTCGGGGATCATTATGTATTATTTGCCGTTAAAGTGAGGCGTTATCTGTCCTTATTCTGGAAAACACTGCTACATAAACCAAGATTTTGCATCACATATTGGGACTTACGTCTATCCGCCAAGTTTGGCATGAAAGTAATTATAGACTACATCATATAATCTTACTATTAGCGATTAAACTGCCAAGATATTTGTTTTCAAAATTACGGCCACGTAAATATTTGAGCTAAGTATATGATATATCTGCCAAAATAATATTCTGCGTCCTGCCAAAGTTAATATGCTGAAGCATATCTGTGTAGCGTATAGTTTGTAGCTAGTTTTTTTTTTTGTAAAATGTGTTATGAGCCTGTGTATATTACTTACATTTTTTGCTTCCATTTTCAATTATGCCTGTGTCGCCGAGACATAATTCACACGTGCTATACGTAACACTTAAGTACTTCATTAAATTTGCTTGCACGTATGAATAAGGAAGCAGGTTTATATGTTAGTCATGCAGTTTCTTGTTTAAGAATATACATGACAGAGTGCATTAAAAGTCTTCCCAATTATTTCATACACATTAATAGAACGTATTGAAAATGTAAATAATTCTAGTTTCACCTTCTTACCGAGGAAAGGTTACGTTAACACTAGAACAGATTTTCTTGTTTTCTTTGTTATCTTTTCGGTTAATGACGTGTTTCTTGAATTGTGACAGTCCCGGTGGAGATGTTTCATATGTGTTAGCCAGCAAGTCGAGAAACTGTTCTCTTATCCGTTGTCACTTTCATGCTTTGGCTTTTATCGCTTTCTTCCCTTAAGCCTAAAAAAATTAATAATAATATTACAAAATAAACTCTCCTCAAAATGAGCAGATAAGTTAACTCATTATTATTTATGAATAGCGACAGAAATTATTGCTACCTACATTAATATATATTTTAGATAATTTTTAAGATTTTATTAATCTCATCTGTGTGTCATAAACCAAATCCGTAGTTTACAGTAATATTCTATGTAGTCATTTTAAACTTAATATTAGTAACTTAAAAGTAGTATTTTTTTCTATGATTAGTACTATAGTTTTATCTTTATCTGCAACCAGTTTGTAGAAAACATTAAATTACGGATTCTTTAGTTTGTATTCGTAAGAGCAGAGTGTAATACGAATCTAAAGGAACAAAGATTGGAGGCACATAAAAACATTGCTGCTGTATTGCCATCATGACTCTGTCATCACACGTGTTTGTTAGGTAGAAACGCGAAAAGATATGTCAAGAATCCATTTCGTTGTGAGATCCAGGAAAAGGGTTTCGAATCTGTGCTTCTTACAGCTTGTGTAAGAACGAAGAATGCATTAATGTTGTACTAAGAGTGTTACATCTGCCTAATTTCTTCAGTCCTATTTTTAAATATACATACAAATATTAAGACATTATACCTGAATATATGTGGTTGTATGCGAGGTTATTCTGAATACGAACCATTCTTTCCTTTTTTTGTGGATGACAAGTTACTAATTACTCAAAATTCTTAAATAATCTCAATATCATGATTGGGGAGTTGCTGTAAGCATTGAAATTATAAGTGGATTTAGGCTTAAACTTGTACATAACTTAGTAAATATTTAAACGAGGCGGATGAAATATCGTGCTACTACAATGTACTTAAAATGCATTGAAAATATTTTCGTTCATAACATAGAGCAAAGTGGCGTAGTGGTTATTCACTGGCCTCTTCTTCTGGGAGGACGTTGGTCCGACTCCTGCCGCTAACATCCTGATTTATTTTTATAGGCCTTATGAAATCACCCCAGTGAAATAATGAGATAGATATTGAAGACTATTACTTATTTTTTACTCAATTCTATCTTCCCATCCATAATGGCCTCATGCTAAGTCCTACTTGCATTTAATTTTATGTTTCAACTGTTTCCTCGTAAATTGTATTTTTAAGCTTAAACGTAAGCAAATATCGCAAACCTGTTTGGTAGTTATGTTTATCGCCATGAAATTAAATGGTTTCTGGTTTTCTTTAATTATATAATTAGCTGAAACCGTAGCATTAACTGTCTCTTTAAAAAAAAATTAGCCAACTTGGTGAAAACAATTTCAAACAAAACTTTCAAACATAATTTTGGTATTTGCCCTCGTTTAGGCTTAAAAATAACTACGACGATAAAACAGTAAAGACGGTGAATCATGACCTTAAGTAAGTAAGTAGGTTGATTTACCTAGTCGTATATGTAAGGACCGGATATTTTCGCGAGAAGAGTTTTTCACCAATTTGATTTAGTGTCTTGCGTATAGACCTACATCTCTCCGTCATGGTTATTGGTAGAGTATACATGACTTGGTATAGTAAGCTAGTTGTACAATTATGCAAAAATACGCGTAGTAAGAAAGAGGAAAGGGTTTTCCCTTGCGAACTGGTGAACAGTGTGCTGATATAATACCAGGCAGTGTCTAAAACAACTACTTAAGATTGACATTTCGTCTGGATTGTATGAATCCGAAGTCATAAACTACGCTGGTCATCAGTCATCGATAGTCTCATTATGATCGTTGATTGCTAACTCGAATCTCGTGGGTTCGTATCCTCGCAGGGTCAGAAATTTTCGTTGGGTAGGAATAGTAACTCACTAACGCTCGTTTCTAATTTTCTAACCATTTTAGAAAAAAAAATAACGTTCCATACATAACTCACGTTATTTTAAAAGCAACTTTTCTTTCCTTCGAAGTACGGGTTATTTAACACAACGTTGCGTTAAAATACACGTACTGTGGCAGTGTTACTATACAACAAGCATTTTATTGTATTTTTACCGTTATATACGGTAAAAAGATTCGGAAATAAGTTGTGTAAAATTACACGAACATGTGTGGCGATTGTGCTGCCACGTACATCCGTGTAAAATTACACAATTTTTTACAGTGATTTACACCATTATTTTTGTGATTTACACCACTATGAACCTCAACCCCTCACATTTGCGCATGGACTTATCACATTCGACTGTGCCAATCAGATCAAGTTCACTGCAGCACAAGTATGTGGTTAACTGATAGAAAACCTAGACGTTGAGTTTAAACAATGCAATCACCGAGCACGAAGCAGAGCCACAAATGTGCTTTTATAGCATTGAAACAATCTGATGAAATAATATTTTCGGTCCCTGCCTACATGTGTTTGCCGGCTGTTTAGTGAATGTGAATTAAAGGGGATTAAAGAGCACTGCAAACGGAAGATATGATAGGATTTGGAATCTGCATTGCGTGCATTGAATTAAGAGGGCGTGGTACATAATTCAACGCTAAAAGGATTAATCTGTAACTGTATGTTTCTTAAAGCTACTTTGTGAAAATTAAACAGTAGCAATCCTAGACAATAGTTTTAGCCATCGTTTTAAACAAAATTGTTTCCAGTGTTACGAACTTCTGAATCACAATCCCTGACGCCGGAACCAAGTACATTTAACTGCGGCGCAAGAGATCACACGTAACGAATTAGTAATTTTGAATAAATATTTACGCATAAAGTTGGCAAATACCATTATCTAGGGTTGTCATTGAGTATTTTATCTATATTGACTTCGAAAAAAGCGTAGAAATCAATTGATGTTTTCAAGCACTCTTAAACTCTGAAAGTATGAAAAAATGCGTGTGTTTTTTAATATGCGTTTTGTATGATATGAAAAAATAATTTAATGGTTTTTAAAGTGTACAAATAATAAAGAAATTTTGTGTACGGTTTGAATTTTCATTACGGAAATGAATTGTGAACGGGGTGATGTGAAAAGACTACTCCGACTCACTAATAGGTAAACTTTAAAATCTTTACATTCAAATATAAGTAGACACGTTGTTTTAATTATATTGAATAAAATGTAAAAATTACCGATTGTTCTATGATTATTTGGTATGGTCAACAAAAAAACTGTATCAGATTCACGCTGTAAATATGAAGCGTGATTTCAGGTCAACGAGAACTCACTGTGAGTGTGATTTTTCCCGCCCACCTCCCTGCATGTTGTTGCGTTTCAACGTCTTAAGTAATCGTCGCGGCAGTTCCAAGGCGTCACAGTAGACGGGTATCAGTTGTTTGCGGTAGCAGATAGGGCAGGCAACAGACACCAAACACCCTCGCACCTAGCTATTTTTTCCTCCGCTTTTGCTCATAGGAAACTTTCGCGAATTGAATGACCTGCTGGTTAGCTGTCGTGAACATACTCAAGCCCCCATTACGAGAGAGCCCCCCCCCTTTTTTTTTTTTGCGAAAAGAATTTTGCCCCAGTTTGTTTCTGTGCCTTACGTGCACATCTGAAATTCTGCTTCATGGTTATTGGCAGAGTGTCTGTGTGAAGAGCCGTATCTCATTTGACTGAGCCACTTACAAAAACTTTCCTGCAACACCACACGTCTGTGATTTGCCGGTAGAATCCCAAGGCTCGTGAGAGTTAAAATATCCTATCGCTAGAGACATGAACTTTTCGCGAAAATAATTTTGCCCCACTTTGTTCAAGTGCCTTATGTGCACGTTTGCAGTTCTGCTTCATAGATATTGGCAGCGTGCCTTTGAACTGTGACGTTTCTCATTTGACTGTACCAATCACAATAAGGTTACTGTAACACCACACGTCTGTGATTTGCGTGTAAAACCCCACGACACAAGAATGTCAAAACATCCACTCTCTGACCGTGAAGCAAGTCTGCAGACGTGCACACAAGTCACTGACACAAAGTGAGGCAAATTTCTTTTCGCGAAAAGTTCATGTCTCTACCTATCGCTGACCACGAAGTAGAACTGCAGGTGTGCACGTAAGGCACGGAATCAAAGAGAGACAAAATTCTTTTCGCTAAAACAAGTATCACTACCCATTAGCTGTTACTCGCTGGAATAACAGACAATGAACGAATAGGTAGGGACGTGAAAATTTCGCGTTTTCTTTTATGAACAAGCTATGATTCCAACTACTATAAGTTCGTGTTACTTTCACGATTGGCACTCGACTCTTATGACAGTTCCTGGAAGTCGCTGAGCCAATAACAAAAACGTAACTAAATGAAAGCCCATATCACAGTGTCAGCGAACAGCTAATGAACAGCTATTGTTTGCTTGAGTGCACATATATTATTGGAGGCTAGCCTACAGCTCAGTGAACCCGCGAATTTTTCCGGTCTCTACGAATAGGGCTTGAGCATGCATAGGACAGTGGATTCTAACATTCAGGTCACTGAATTAGCGAAATGTTCCTGTCCCTAGTAATTGCCTAATATCCCAACATGATAATGTTTTAGTCACTGTGCATTGTGCAGTAAAGATTAACTTATACTATATCTTTAATTTCAGAAAGAGACACTATAAATTCGTTTTTTTTTTTTTTTTTAACAAAATCCTGTAAATGTTCAATATTTTCACAGTTAGGTCACAGTTAAGAGCGCCGCCTACCTGCGTGCTAGACACTCAGAAGTGATAAGGGCGACCTTGAAGCTTACATAAATTGCCGCATCGCCCCTATATGTGAAACGCCGTGCTAGCGTGCAAGATTCCCGCCGATCGATTTTCGTCATGGGATTTCAAGCGACGTCGCAAAGTTCAGTTCACGGTTTCTGAATTTCGCATTAATCCGATTATTACGTTTTGAAGTACAGCAGCCTATGTTGCTACGTTTGAGGACTTAGTAACATAGTTTTTAACGAGCATGATGTTTTAACCATGACATTCCGGCCTTGCACGAAGTGTGGTTTTCTATTCATACAGTGTCACAACGGTCACTTGTGGAATAGTTTAGACAGCAAAGAATTTTAAGCGCTTGGTAGGTGGTAACCTTAAGGGCTTGTTCCTTAGTTTTTTTTCGGACTTGTACCAATAACTCAAATAATTTTTAACCAAAAGATTTGAAAAGAATTGAGACAATGTGCAGTCACGCGATGCACAATACTGGGGATGCGTTGTTAAAAATAATTTACCATTCGTAAACAAAAATATATTGTGCTCCATTTTGGCTTATTTTCACAACAAACAACAAAAAAACCTGGTACTTTAAATGACGAAATCTAAAAAAAAAAAAAAAAAAAAAAAAAAAAAAAAAAAAAAAAAAAAAAAAAAAAAAAAAAAAAAAAAAAAAAAAAAAAAAAAAAAAAAAAAAAAAAAAACGTTCAGTACATTGCTAAAAAAATTCAGTGTATATATATACATATATATAAATTATTGTCAAAACTGTGGAGCAAAATTTTAATATTAGGATTAGGTAGCGAAAAAAAAAATATGTTTTCGAAATCACAGCAAAACTAAGAAACAAGCAATTAATGAAGCCCTTACTTGGGACTGTAAACCAGTTGCAGTCCTGCACGCAAACACTCACAGACACTTGAACAATTCGCGTTTTCTTTTAGGCGCAAGCTAGAATTCCAGCAACTATGGGTCTGTATCACGTTCACAATTGGCTGTTGACTAACTTGACACTTACTGGAAGTAGTTAAGTCAGTAAATAAAACTGTAGCTGAATACAGGCCCATTCCACTGTATCAGCGAGCAGCTAATAAACAGCTACCGTCTGCACGATTTAACATTCTTGTAGGCTAGCCTATAAGCAAATATCGTAAAGGACAATATGTAGAGACATGAACTTTTCGCGAAAAGAAATTTGCCTCACTTTGTGTCAGTGACTTGTGTGCACGTCTGCAGACTTGCTTCACGGTCAGAGATTGGATGTTTTGACATTCGTGTGTCGTGGGGTTTTACACGCAAATCACCGACGTGTGGTGTTACAGTAACCTTATTGTGATTGGTACAGTCAAATGAGAAACGTCACA
>PNEQ01046708.1:0-40948 GCA_003012365.1 Medauroidea extradentata | reverse complement strand
CACGTGCACATAAGGCACTGGAACAAAGTGGGGCAAAATTTTTTTCGCGAAAAGTTCATGTCTCTAACAATATGGGAAACTCCAACTTTTTAGTATTGTTAAGCGCGAGACGTGATACCGACGGCGTGTGCTGGAAACACTAGCAAAATTCACATTTGTATGTCTCTATTTTATATAGTGTTTATGAATTTACAGACTGAATTTCTCTTAGGTTAATGGTATGAGAATGTGTTTATTAATTTTTTTAATTTTAACCTATGAAAATAATATCAAACAAAGTATGTATATATTCTAAAATCACGATTACATTTTAATTTATACATAACATAAAACTTTAACTACCCATAGAGCAATGTGCTACTGCAGAAGGAACAACGCCCCTGTTAGCGTGTGCTAGAACCAAATAAAACTTCTCGTGTATTCTCACGAGTTTCCTATAGGCTATTGTCCTTGTATAATATTTGCTATAAGTCAGTGAACCCGTGAATTTTTCCTGCCTCTACTCATATATTCCCACGTTACCTGGTCAGAAGTACAACTGGCCACTCAAAGGAGTAGCGGCCAATGAACGATTAGTTGAAGACAGAATAGGGCCTACAAACAAAGCTGTGGAGCAGCCGGCTGGTCGTTGAACCCGCGAAATTTCCCGGTCTTTATCAACCACCTATTCTAGCTTACGTATTTTGGACGATATTTCCTGGTACATGTCTGATCGACAGAGTTTTGGGTCATTTTCCAATTAGTGTCCATACCTGTCCTTCTATGGCCGTTTTCACCGACACAGAATAAATAAGTAGGAACAGATGCGACCACGGCCATAGAGAAATGCGACAATGTAAGGTTTTTCGTTGTTTGTTATCGTACCGGCAAATATCGTAAAATGTTAATATGGGAAAGTACATATTTTTAGCATTGTTAAAGCGCAAGACTTTTCATCAACGGCATGAACTGTATACACTAGTAAAATTTTTATATCTTTATTTTCTATGGTGGTTATACGTTTACGGACTAAATTTCTCTTAGGATAATAGTGTTAGAATATGTTTATAAATATTATAAATTTTTACTTATAAAAATAACAATTAAATGAGCATAAACTGTATTCTAATATCATGATTACATTTCAATTTATTAATAACAAAATATAGAACTATAACTACCCATAGAGCAGTGTGCTACTGTAGAAGAAACAGCTTTCATATCGGCGTGAACTGGAATTAAATAATAAGTGTCCGTTTTTCTAAAAGACTAATTGTACAATATTTGGTACCAACTCTCTGGGCGTACAGGAAAGTATACAAAGCCATATGGAATTTTAGACGTTAGTTTACGCAACCGCCTGTGTTTCTATAAACACCGTAATTTGGGTGTATCTCACTTATATGCTTAGAAATAGTAAATGAGGCGTTACATGTCAGTTTCGCCACGGATTATAAAATATTGCCTACTAAAACTCCAGAATAACCAGTCACCTATGGACTTCGATATCGTGACAATCCATAAAGAAAACGATTTCGATAAAAACCACGTAATGTCGCTTCAGTTACTACCATGGTTACTACCTACCACGGTCGTAGAAGAACAGGTCTGGACACTCGCCTGGATATTTGACCCCCTTGTTGTTTGGCTGTAGTTCACCAAGTTACCGAGAATATTGTGTTTTATTGGCGCTTCAGTTAGGGCGGTCGGATTAAACTCCTCCCACTTCCTTTCCGCTAAGATAAACAATTTATCAAAACGTATTTTTTCATCAATTTATGAAATACTTTCTTCGTTCACAAATTTAAGAAAAGGCTCCAGCAATCTTTATTTACTTTATAAATTTAACAATGGAAAAAAGTGGACGGAGTTTTAGTCCGACCGCTCGGAAAACAGCGCCAAAAAGTACGACATTCTCGGTATTTTGACGAACTACAGCCAAACAACAAGGGGGTCAAGCAAAATACATTGGTAGATAGGCGAGTGTCCAGACCTGTTCTTCTACGACCGTGCTACCTACTAATATTGTACAAGGACAGTATAGGAAAGTCAAAAGCGACTTATTCAATTACAGTTCACACCTATATGAGCGCTGTTTCTTCTAAAGTAGCATACTGGTCTATGGGTAGTTTTAATTTTACATTTTGTTATTTATAAATTGAAATGTAATAGAATATAGTTAAAATTTTACTTATCAAAATAATGACTAAAGTTATTTTGATAAGTAAAAATTTAAAATAGGCCTATTTATAAACACATTCTAAGCATTCTAATGCTATTATCCTAAGAGAAATTAGGTCCATAAATGTATAACCACCACAGGAAATAGAGATGTAAGACTAGTGTTTCCAGCACGGCCTTAGAAGTTCAGGTCTGGACACTGTTATCAAATATTGATCCCCTCATGACTGATTTTAGTTCCTTTATTATACGTATAAAATTAATGAAAACTGGTGGTGCCACTAGCACACTTGGGCCAGTAATTATTTTTCCAACGTTAAATGTATTGTATTTTTAAAGTACAAATATTAGAAACTTACTAAAGTTTAACCAGAACATTTTTAAACACTTGAGGTTTTATTAGAATTGTGAACTTCTCTTTACAACAGCACCACTGACATAGTAGCGCGAGCAGTTTCGTTCTGTCTACGGTCTACGAGGAAGAAGTCTTGACACTGCCTCAAATATGTTAGAAGGATCCAGATGGAGCATATCGCCAGGAATTGTAACCAAACAAATGTTTGACATGGCTGGTATCGATATGACCGATTAATTAAAAAAATTAGGAAATAATAGTTAGGAGGTGTGTAAACAGGGCTAAAATATAGAGTTTTCAACCTAAAACATCAATTAAAGAGCATAATACATTAATTAACCTTAAAAAAATATCAGTCTGATGTGTACTTTTGAGGTTAAAGTAGTATGGCGGCTGGAAAATTTGGTGGCTACCTCTCCCCCTCTTGGCTTCACTCCCCTCGCCAATATTCAGAATTTATGCTACCCCCGTGCACTGCCTACGCTCTCCAGCAAGAGAAAGTGACACATTTTTTGTCGCCGAGCGCTAGTAGTAATTTAGTGGAAGATTTGTCTTGTTTATAACTGGCGGCGTTAAATTTTTGCAATTATTTACATAAAATAATGTTAATAAGGTAAACTGATATAGTAGATATATATTTCGTGTCCATAAATGCATTGGCATGTGTAGAACTGTTTATATAAGTCGTCTGAAAAAAATATTATGTACTAGCCTATCGTTTTGGTAAAAACATTCGAACAAAATTTATTATTTCCTGCCCTACAAAATTTAATTTTCGAATCTTTCCAATGTGTGTCTACATGTAAAAGATTGAAAAACTAAATTCTATTGTTAAAAAAATAATGTGTTTCTATACGAAATTACGTTTTAATTTTTTTCTTCCATATAATACACGCAATTCCCACAACAACTTCACATTTTTAGCTAAGCCAAATACAGAACAAGACAAATTCTTCCACTAAACAAAAAGAGAGTCACATTTAATTCCTGTGTCAATACCTCTACCTTCATAGACCGTGGTTCAGTCGTAAGAGGGTCAAAAATAAAGCATTGAATAGGAGGTGAGTGTACAGACCTGTACTTCTAAGACCGTGGTTTCCAGTTTGCGCTGTTCATAAAACGTCTCGCACTTTAACAATGCTAAAAATCTGTACTTTTCCATATTGTCCTTTTACGATATTTGCTATATATTTATGTAATGTGTGGCGAGGGTGTATGTTGGTGTTGACGAGGACGGGTGATTGTTGCAGCTCCCAGGCCGGCAGTGGCGATGGTCGACTACGCCGGGGGCGGGCCGGGAGGCGGCGTGGCAGGCTACGGTGGCCCGCTGGCGGGGGGCGGCGGCGGCCTGCTGGGTGCCGCGGGCCTGCCCCTCGGTCTCGCCGCCTCCGGCAACGTGGCCTGCGGCGGCGGCATCGTAAGCGGGGGTGGCGCCACCGGCCGCACCAACTTCACCAACAAGCAGCTGACGGAGCTGGAGAAGGAGTTCCACTTCAACAAGTACCTGACACGCGCGCGACGTATCGAGATCGCGTCCGCGCTCCAGCTGAACGAGACGCAGGTGAAGATCTGGTTCCAGAACCGCCGCATGAAGCAGAAGAAGCGCATGAAGGAAGGGCTGATCCCCGCGGCGGAGGTGGCTGGGGGCGGCGGCTCGCCCACGACGCTGGAGACGGCACAGCCGCCCCCGCTCGCCAGCGAGAGCAGCAACAGTCGGGACGCGTCACCCGACCACTAGCCCCTCTCCACCACCCCCTTCTCGTAAACCTCCCTACGACATAACTTCCCCTGGAGGACGGGATAAGTATTTCAACTCCCAGAAACTATTCAATACACATTCTACTTTAACGTAACTCGTTCAATTAACTCTCCAAATTGAAAACTGACATACTCGATTTCACATAACTTTACTAACATATTATAGTTACTAATGAACAGTAACAATTAACATTTTCTGATATGTGCACAACGAAATACAAAATTTACCGCACAAATGGTTGAATGGATATATAGGCCTATGTAACATTTTACAACTAAAAATTTCTCGCATTGTGACATGTGTCACAAAACATTAAAAATTGTTTCCCAACAAGTAACTTTAAAATTTTACTATCGGTATATAATAGGTCACAACGTCTCGTCGACAGCTTCGTATTTACAGAAGAAACCAATGGCTCTGTGCGTACAGCAAACAGAAGCGTTCGTGTTAAGAAAACATTCCTTCATTTGCTTGGAGTGGCATAGGAAACCCGTCGGAATTGCCGTACCGTAAATCGAACGCATATCGCTCCAATTTTCGACTTATTTAACAATATTGATTAGTCGCAAATTGTACTAAGAACAGGCGAAAATTTGCTATATATAGTGTAAATTAATTACACAAATTCCTGTTAACGAACAATACTGGCTTGCAAGAAAGTAAAATAATTTCATCATTTTCACTAGAGTGATATTTTTTTTTGTAGTCGTGCGCGAGTCAATTCAGTGTAGCACTTCGCAAGGGCCTACCTTAATTTTTTTAAGTAAGCTTTTTTTTTTCTCTTTTATCTGTGAAGCATTATAATTCAATTCTAGTGAGCTAAAATACGAAGTCCGTTAAAAAGGCATTCATTTAAACTCCCTTAAACTCCGACCCAGTTAGTCCGAACAAAAAGCAGGCGTATGCCTAACTTGTGGGTTTGACGATAATAGCATAACTGCTTTGTGAGATTGATGGATGACCAGTCTCTTTTTCCCGAATTATACATACGTGTTAGGGAATATGATTTGGAGAGAAAGTTTCGGACTTATTGGCTAACTGACTTCAGTTTTCTCTCTACATGTAACTATAAGAAGTGCATGTATGTACACTATAACTCTGAACTTCTACTATTTCGCTTTTGTGATAAACTATACATTCTTTTGAAATACAAACCAAAATTTCCATTACGTCTTCCCTTCAAGTTCAGAAGTTTACTGACACGTTTAAATTGTAAGTATTTCTAACTTGAATGAGTCGAAAATTTATCAAATAATAATAAGGAATGAGACAGCTTCACACCGAACAAAAACATGATTTTAAGCTTCCTAGGACATTTCTCGAAACTAATGTTGCGTTTTAATCTGCTACACCGTCACTTTTATGACAAAGCAATATTCTTATAAGAAAAAAAAATAATGTATTTAACTGAACAATTGATGACTTTAGGATCTGTTCTTAAGGACGTTTCACGACTATAGGCCCATAAACAGTTTCACTTTTTTTATTATTTTTAAAATTGTGAAGAATCTTTAGGCAATAGAAAAAATAAATATGAATGTAGGCCTATGTAATGTCCCGCATAATTTTCAAGGATAATGTATCTTGGTGTTGAAATACTTTCCCAGAGTTTGTAGATAACATTGGTCATGAGTGAAAAATAATACGAATGCAAAGTACTTAAAGTGTTTTATAAACGCTATCGTAACGAAATACATTATTATCTGTGGAGAACCTTTGGGGAATGCTCCTCATGTGAGTCAACATATCATTTTCCTTGACGTATAATTTTAAGTGACAGAAATCAAAAAATGATATGGTCTGTGCATGAACTAATACATCACCGATATCGATAATAACACGACACTAAAATATAACTAAAGAAGAACATACAATATTTCAACCAGAGGTAGCTTTCATGGACTAGTGTGAGATTTGTTTATGAGATAAAACTATACGGTCTGCAAAAATTAGAATTATTATTAAATTTCAATCAAACAGCAACAACGCCAACATTTTGATAAGTAGATTTCAGGATGAAGGGTGTATTATAAATATGACATTTGCTATTCTTCACACATAAGACATCAGACGTGATCTTAAAAACTACAGTTGATTAACTTAGGCTTTTAACGTAGGCCTACATAACTTAATAATAAAATGTAAGTTGAACATTAACACACAGAACACTTCAGACCGTATCCGTATGCAACAGATATCAGCTACATTACAGTATAATTTTTGCGTTACTGCTGAAAATCAATATTTGAAATAATTTTAAGCAATAGGTCAATTATTTACTGACATTTAGATTAACATTTTGCCAATAGTTTGGCGTTAATATAATGTAGGCGCATCCAGGGCATGCTGACTTGTATAATACAGCGTCTACTGATTTCAATGATTTACGAGGCAATAGCAAAATAGTCATCTAGTTATATATTTCGAAACAAAAAATTACATTACCTCACTACACGCTTCCAACTTAACTGTGACAAGTCTTTAGGCGACTCATGAAAAGGCCTATAAGTTTTCCGATAAGATAATAGAAGTTAGTTAACAAATCGTTCCTTGGCCAGTTATTTCG
Source organism: Medauroidea extradentata (assembly GCA_003012365.1). Classification (NCBI taxonomy): domain Eukaryota; kingdom Metazoa; phylum Arthropoda; class Insecta; order Phasmatodea; family Phasmatidae; genus Medauroidea; species Medauroidea extradentata. Next base: position 34,108 of record PNEQ01046708.1, on the reverse strand, counting down.
TGAAAATTCAAACTGAATCATATCACACTTAAAAACTGTTGTAGGCGATTCATGATAAAGTGAGAGCTTTTGAAGTTCTAGTTACTTTTTCCTTTCATATAATTTAAATTTTCCTGGCACATTTTTATGTAAGCAAAGCACCTGAGTAACAATCGAAGTGCAGCTATAGATTGTACTGCACTAAGAAGTCAACATCCAGATCACAATATGCTAAATAATATTTTTAAAGATTATTCTAGGCAAGAAAGTCTTCAAGAGCGCTTACTTTATCGTCAATCAACTACAAGCTGTGTTCTGAAAGAAAAAAAACTGTTTTTCTGTTTTTTTTCTAGCTTAAAATATTTGATGGTTTTAAAGGTTTCAAATGAAACCTGGACGCGGAAGTTTACTTCAGCTCGGCTTGAACGTATCTTTCCTATCGAGTCTTAAGACACTTATATATAAGGCCATAAATAGTAGCTTTACAATTACTTACATCATTTTAAAAAGTCATAGTGATGTCATAGAATCGTTACGTTGTTTTAAACTTAATGTGTATTAATTTTTACACAAAATTTTTTCGTAGCATTTAATACCAATTTTATTTGCAACCGAATGTCAGAAATTTTGTCATATAGCATGAATATTCCAAAATCAATCAACATATTTTTTTACACTAGCCGTGCATTATGTTGAAGAAACCCTGCTTCAACTGTGCGTTGTAAGACTGCACTAAGCATTCTGTTAAAAAGAATTTGAGTTATTTGCACCCATGTAAAAAAAAAACCAATCATTGCATTTAAATAGAGAACTACTAAGATTTGTCGTAATTTAGGATAGAAGGTAATTTATAAAAATGCCGTATGGCATTTAGCGTTGTTGTATGTTACATGCCTACTACACAGCATCAACATAGAATAATAATAGCATCACATTTTATTCACTTTGAAGGGCGCATTTTACCACTCATTTCTTGATAGTACTACAACTTGCTTGTTCCTTCAGTATTTTGTAATTCCTCGTGTCTTAAGAACCATTATAATTTTGAGGGTTTCAAAGTGTTAACATAATTGTGGGTCCAAATCTATACGGTTACACTGAAACTATTTAAAATGTTATAGTTTATGTGTTCGTGCGTGGTTTCAACATAACTAATAATAACTTTTTGGCATAGGCTTGGGTTTTGGGGCAATTATTATCAAAAACAGATATCACATCTTTTAATGGTTTGAAGTTGCGCATTTTGTATAAAAATGCAAATGTATTACTACTGCGAAACATGCAGTAACTAAACCAAGGATCATCAATGAGTATAAAGTATAGATCTACAATCCTTTCGTTAATGCAAGACTGGCAACAAATACGCGTAAAAATCTTAGGTGACAAATAGAAAATGTTTTAATTAAATCGATAAAAGTACGAATTAATTGTTTCGAATATCGACAAAGTTTACCCATACTAAACTGGAGGATAATAACTGTATATAACGTCTTACGTTTGGGCTAAGGCCATGGTATTTCATTTATTTCAAACAATTGCAAATAACTCGAATATTTTTAAACCAAATGCTTTGAAAAAAATTGAGACTGTTTACAGTCGTACGATACACAATTTGGTTAGAGCGTTTTTTAAAATAATGTACCGTTTGCTAGCAAAAAATTATTTTGCTTAATTTTGGCTTATTTTGACCACAAAATATGTGATATTTCAGGGGCAAAAATCTAAAAATCCGTTTGGTGTATTACAACAGAAAAATTCAGATACAAACGATGATATATGAATCTTATAATTGTAAGAATGAATTTTTTATATATGTTTTAATTTGCGTTTAAGAAATATTTTCGAACCCACTGCGAAACTAAAGAGCGAGGCCTTAAAACGGCACCGTTTATCTCGGAGTCCCTGCAGCGCAAGCAAGATTTGTATAAACATGTCAAACTATATTCGGTGGAAATTAGTATTTGTCGAACCTACGTGTATTCCAGCATTGATGTATTAATTCATTCTGGTGAGGCCAACATTCCCATAGAACACTTTAAAGCGTTAAAAATATCCTGTAAACTATTATGACAATTATTACAATATATGTAATATAAATAATAACTGTCATTTTCAAAAACATTTGGATAGGCCTACATTATTTCACAATTTTTTCCCGTAATTTTTCCAGTAGCACTATCTCTTCTTCTCAGTGCAGTAAATGGCCTCTTTCTGAATTAAAATGTCTGAGCGCCGCCGAATAGCAACTTAATGAAACCTCTAATATTACCAATGAAATTTTTTTTCAACTAATTAATGAAATGACAAAATTTGACCCACTAATAATTTTTGAAGTGGAAAGCCATGTCATTTCGTGATGTTGGTGTTCACCATGTCGTAATTTGTGGTTATGAATTGTCTTAATAAGGCAGTCCTAAGTTATATAATGTTTAACTGTAACGTGTCGTTGTGGGAGAATTATAGTATATTGTTATTTGTTTGACTTAAATTTCAACACAAACGATATCTACTAATTAGGCCTACACACGGTCGTAGAAGAACAGGTCTGGACACTCGCCTGGATATTTGACCCCCTTGTTGTTTGGCTGTAGTTCACCAAGTTACCGAGAATATTGTGTTTTATTGGCGCTGATGTTACGGCGGTCGGACTAAACTCCGCCCTCTTCCTTTCCGTTAAGATAAACAATTTATCATAACGTATGTTTTATCAATTTATGAAATACTTTCTTCGCTCACAAATTTAAGAAAAGGCTCCAGCAATCTTTATTTACTTTATAAATTTAACAATGGAAAAAAAGTGGACGGAGTTTGAGTCCGACCGCCCGGAAAACAGCGCCCAAAAGTACGACATTCTCGGTAACTTGACGAACTACAGCCAAACCACAAGGGGGTCAAGCGAAATACATTATTAGATAGGCGAGTGTCCAGACCTGTTCTTCTACGACCGTGGGCCTACACATCATTAAGTTCAGAGACGAAATAATGAATTTATTTTACTTTGCAACAGTTTGCCTTTTGCGATTCTTGGGCTCTATAACATGGAAGGACTACACCGTTCTCAAAGTTTCAGTTTGTGTTTGAAAAGTTTCACTAGCACCAGCACGGCAAAACTGGTGTGCAGCAAATTATAACCCTTCCCCCACCACTACCAGGGCCACACTCCCCCTCCCTCCTCCAACTACATTATACCACACCTCCTCTCGAGTAAACACACACACATACTTCACGAGGGCCGGCGTTATCTTCCCCTGGGAAGCCATCTTGCCAGTGCTATCTAGCCCCTCTCTGGCTTAACGTTATCGCAGGGCGTCCTGTGGTTGGCTAATTGCTGTTTGCGACACCTCCTGTTGACACTGGCGCGTAGGGTAATTAGGCCGCCATGTTTGGGACATGCTCCCCTTACCCCTTCCTCACGTAGTAGCCAGCAAGAGTAGAGGGTTCTCGCCGGCCGGAAGATTTGTGGCTTGTGCCCACATCGTTTATTAGTTAGCCGCGGTATTATCGTCGGCTTCCTGCGCCCCACCTCGACAGTGTAGTTGTCGCCACGTTGTTTCCATGTTCGCGCCACCACAGAGGGAAACGAAGCTGCCTGATCCCTAAAAGCACTTACGGGGTTTTATATTAAGTAACCTCCTGGGTTTACGTAGATTTTGCTCAGTCACGTGATCAGGTTTACTCGATTACAAAGTTCTGCCTAACAGCCTACAAGCAGTGGTAACCTAATGGTAGGGACTAGGGGCGTCATTTCAGGTTTTTCTTGGGGTGGGGGGCAAGACTTTTTTTTTGCGGCAGTGACCTTGTTGTATCTTTTTTATTAATTAAGCATGTATAAATTAGAAATTTTAATAATAAAACTTCAGTTTAATGTGCCTACGTTAGAATTATGTAAATAACAAAATACACAAAAAATTTTTTTACACATTTCCTTCTAAATCCAGGGGGAGCATTTACCCCCCCCCTCCCCTTGCCATCCTAAATGACGCCCCTGGTAGGGACCTGAAAAATTCACGTTTTAGTTTGGGCTCAAGCTAGAATTCCAGTAACTGTAGGTTTGTGTTACGTTCACAATTGACCCTTGACTAATGTGACCCCCTATTGAAAGTCGCTGAGCCAGTAACAAAAGTGTAACTAAACTCATGCCTATTTCACTTTGTCAGCGAGCAGATAATGAACGCCTGTTATCTGCTTATTCTTGGAGGTTAGCCTACAGGTCAGTGAACCGGCGAATTTTTCCTGTCCCTACGAATGGGCAATTTGGATAACTCTATACTCGGGTTACGCTTTGATTCTCACGTGTTGAAAAATTGTCTTACTAGTGAATGCCGATGGACTATATACCACAAAAACATACTCTAAAAATAGTTTGTAAATTTACCAGACGTGCGTATATGAGCGCTAAGAAAGTATGTATGGCAGAATTGTTTCCCAGACATCCATGGTAGCACTCCTATACCTAATTATAAAACAGTCAAATGCATACTAAAGTTACCAGAATTGTATTGTAACATTTGTAAAAGTTTGCATATTTACCAGACGGAAGTATGGTAACTGTCCCATGCTGCGTCTGGGATAATAACTTCCTAAACATTTTAGGGAGTTTTTCCACCACTGTTGCTATATAGCTACGAAACTGATATTTCGCGAAGTTAGCACATTAAACCAATTATGTTAACCAACTCCTCATAAACCGTAACCGGGGTGACAAGACACAATGGGTTCACTTGGGATATTTAAAAAATAATCCATAAATGGCAGCCCTGAATAAAGCAATTTGCTTGGGAAAAATTCAAAATAACGAATGTCGATATGAAACTCGCAGTTGACACACATAGAAAGTAAAAGTTGTGTAAAAGTACTCCAAGATCTCACCCCTTCCTATGGTAATTATATGCTTCTTTGGTTCTAAGAAAACGCTAATATTTAATTAATTCACCAATGCATTTGTTTACATAGCTTCTAACAACCGGTGGTATAGCTAAACGATTTGATTTTTAACGAACTTAATTGAGAAAATTGGCATTTGTTCGCTTTCGTTGGCCAGTATGTTTCTATTTCTAATTCCATTGCGTAAACTGTGAAGCATTAAATATAAACATATAATAGTCTAGTTAATTGCCTTTTAAACACAAACTGCATCCAAAAAAGGGGGAAAGTGAAATGCGTAATGGTAGCAATACACAGCTCCAGAGGCACCCCGCGATGACGTTAAAGTTCAGTTTACCTGGATCACTGGGAAAAGTAAATGCAACGACTGTTACGTCAGCTTTGTTATAGGACTAATGCTTGAAATGTTGTTAGCAGAATATCTTGGACACTTCCATGTAAAGGATAACCAGTGGTTTTAGCAAGTTCATGTCACAGCCAATACTGCGAGAACATCAGTGACGGCCGTTTGACAACCTTAATATGACGTTTCGGGGACATTCCATGGCCCTCTGTATGACTTGTACTCGTCATTCCGAGGTCTCGTGTGCCATTCGAGGACATGCTGTCATGAGACCAAGAACCGAAGTTATAAGAAGTTATAATTAAAGCCACGGTTTTATGGCGAAAAGGTTTTTGCAACATTTGGTATCATGTGCACATCTTCAGCTCTGCTACATCGTCTGCGGTTGGATGATTTTACTCTCACTTGCCTTGGCAAATTACAGACGTAACTCAGCCACAGTAATCTTATTCTGATTGGTGCAGTCAAATGAGAAACGTGTATGAACAAAAACACGCTGCCAATAATCATGAAGCAGAGATGCAGGTGCGCACGTTAGACACTGAAATAAAGTGGGGCAAAAATCTTTTCGCGGCAAAATCGTGGCCCTACTTATAAGTTATAGGTAGGGCCCGGTAGTTTGCGCTAAAAGATTTTTGCATCCCTTTGTTTCAGTGCCTTACGTGCGCACCTGCATCTCTGCTTTGTGGTCAGTGATTGGATGCCGTAACACCCAGCGTCTTGAGGTTAAACCCACAAATCACAGACGTGTTGTGTCACAGTTATCCATGTACTGATTGGCACAGTCAAATGAGTAACAACTCTGCACAAAAACACTCTGTCAATAGCCATGAAGTTGAGCTGCAGGTGTGCACGTACGGCACTGAAACAAAGTGGAGCAAAACTCTTTTCGTGAAAACTACCGGGCCCTAGCTATAGGAGTATCGTTACAAGTAAAACACAGCTGCGGTGAGCTAGTAACTCGTCACTGGAAACGTATTTAATGCTGAAAGAGCTGGCATAGTTAATAAAATACTAGACTTACGTATCGGCGGGGAATGAAACTTGCTCATGTCACAAGGACTAGCATGATGCATTGTCGTATAGTCTGTCTTGAGAGATAGGTGTTGTCGGGTAATTAAAATTGTTGAGATTAAATGCGTGAATTATTTACGACCGCATGTGCCAAATTGCATTGCTGTCATTTAGTATTATGTAAAGAGAAAAGTTGAAAATTAATAGCCTAGTACTTTATTGGTGCCATAAGTACCAAAACGGTAGGATTTGGTCAAAGCTACGGTTAATCGAAATGCCGAGTTGCTACCGTTTTGAAAATTATATAGCTTAGGAAACTCATAAAGTTGCATCCGTTGTAGCTGACGTACATGTTTATATAATACGCCAGCTTTCAAGGGTGTTTTAAATAAAACCGCATGTGGTGTCATCATTTCAAGAAGTGGCAGGCCCAACAATTTAAATATAATTTTTGGCGTAACAGGAAATGATGCAGGGGCTTATGAAAGGATTTGTTTAGTTAATTTCAATATCTTCTTAGCAAAAAAATTCCAAACTTTGGCACTAACAAAATTACTCATGGCACAGTTTTACGATGTTTATTATGTTGTTACCGCTGGAAAGTTAATTGTTATTGTTTGTCCAGTTAGAATTCATAAAAATTGTTATACTTGTACGTTAAAATGCAGAAAGCAGGAAATTAATACGTTTATCTTTAAGTCAACGTCTTTTGAAATTTTGTTTACAACAAAAATAATAAATATGTATTCCTTCTGACTTTTTTAAAGGAAAGGTCGTAGACACAAATTTTGTCTCTAACTTTGTAATAAATAGCCCAGACTGTATTTATATAGGGTTGAATTTATAAAGCAATTGTCAGGTTTTCTATATTTTCTAGATATCAAACAGTAAGTACTGATTTTTATGAAATTATCGTTACTAAATGTCAGTAAAGTATTCATCACTGCCCGTCAAGGGACTCTATTAATAACTAGTTAATATTCTTGTACGCTTTAATAGTTTGCGTAAAATTCTCTCATTGCTGCTGAATCCCGTCAGAAGATTACTTTTAAAAATACCTCTCAAATAAACTTACAATTTTTGGTACAAAACATTTCTTCTTAACGGTTATGTAGAAGTTGTTTTGTCACATTCATCGTCCACTCACTTAAAAAAATTTCACGATGGTAATGTCAATTGTATATCCGTTTAGAAAAACTCCGAAAAACTAACCAATCAACAATTTTAAACCATAGTGAATATTTATATGAAAGTCCTAACTAAAGAAGAAGGTCAAAAATACATGTGCGATTAAAATATTTTTTGATAAAATAAAAAACAGGGTTGGTTGCCTAACGTGTATGTCATTATATTTTATAAAATATTTTTAGTCAGAATCTTGTAACTAGGTAGTAAGAATTTTTACCACGTAAGTAATGTTTAAAATTTAAAAATTATCTGCTAATTAATTAAAAGCACTGATCATACAATTAAAATAAGTATTTCCTTTCGTGCCAAACTGGTGATGAAAAGCGACTTAAATAAAAAATTCGCCTAAATTTCAAGGAAAATCCTATAAATTTTTCAGATAGAAATTCTGTGAAAGCTCTTCAAATTTCAATTAAACTAGCGTAATTTATCGGGCTTCTTTTTTTGGTAAAGCCAAGCCAAAAACTCACTCTGACATCACAACAAAACTGCTTTTGTAAGTTTAATAAGAATTAAAACAACATATATCAAAACATTTTGAAGTTAAATAGCCCTCTTTGCTGTAACTGCATTAACAGAAAGTGTTGGCGTTCAGTTGCTGTTAAGAAAGTCATAGTTTTATTTGAAATACAAATCAACAACAAATTACGTAAGATTCAAAGGAATGGTCCATTAGAGAAGTGTCTGTAAGATAGTATTTATTTAACCAAAATTGTACATTTGTGCAAAGTGATGGCGAAGTGATAGATAGAAACTTCCGTACTTGAAGTTCCGAAAGACCTTAAGAAGCAAAATATTGTTGAAAAATCATGTAAAAAAAGTGAAAATGTGAAAGTCGTGATAACTTTCTTGTCCACTATATACAATCAAAATTAAATTTCTTGTATGTGTGTCGAGTGCTGTGAGAAACAACAATCTTTAGAGTGAGTAGTGTTTTGCCATATGTATAGCTCACATTTAGAATAACCGCTGTAATATTTAAGAGCATACAAATAAATAAACATGCTTTACTTAAATGTTCATGGTTTGTCAATGAGTGCTCGACAAGCTGCAGAATATAAAATGTACGTTATGATTTGGTAACAGTTTTGACTTCTGTACACATACGAAGGTCGTTTGTTTCTTAATTGCTGCTGATAAAGTAATTAATTTAATTGCTTCAATTGTTACTATATTTGAATGCTATAATTTATTATTGACTGAATCCTCCAGCCAATATTCCACAGTATGTGGACTAGTGACAGAAAAACTTAAAGAAAATCAAGAAGTTCATGCTGTTATAAAATAATAACGATAATTTTGACGGTATTTATTGATAAGGCAAGGTTGGTACTTTTTTTTTTAATTCTAGGTAAAAGGTGACATTAAATTTGAACAGCCGTGACTTTCAGTAATGTGCACGCGTGGATACACGGAGTTAAAAAAAATATCAGTACAATGTACGATTGAAAACGGAAATACATTACTGTGTTCAAAAAAAGGTAAGCCTACTTATATAATGGTGATTTCCGAAATAATTCCTAGAATAGAGCTTGTTTATGGGAGCCAAACCACGAAAGTAATTTTCACGTTACGATAGTGAGTTGCTGTTAATCCATACATAATACAATCATAAAATAACATATACAAAGGAGTTATGAAAGAAGTAACTATTTTTACATGTTATTTACATTTTCATGTGTTATGGTGTTTTAAAATGTCACCCTACTACGATCTGAATATGGTTGATGAAAGTCTTTGAATAAAGATTTTGTTTGCCTGAAATAAAATCCCGAGGTGTTGTTGAAACATCCACATGAGATCAGCTTGAACAAAGGCGAGTGTTGATATCTGCAGCTTGAATTTTGAATGTATTTATTTAATTCAGTAGGCAGGTGAGAGACATAGCTTTGACACGTACCAACCTTACCTTGGCTATACGAGCATATGCATGTGTTGGGGTCGGCGACGAGATAGAAACCATTTTAGTTCTAGTCCTTACGTTGTAAGTGCATGGAGTAAACTGCTGGAACTCTGCGGTTAAAGACTCTACTTCTCAGAGCTGTTTAGCCATAGGGAATTGTGACGCGAACGTCCAAGTGTTGCTGTTACTCAACTATGTCCACTGGTGACTGACTGATTATGTCTGGAGGATGTCTGCTAACATATTGTATAGTGTGTATATACACCTTCAGTTACATACCGATTTTTATTTACGTTTACTTGAGTGCAAGCTTGAACTATTAACCTTAAATAATTTATTTTCCTCCGAAAACAGGATTTGCACAGGTAGACTCTTCAGTCGTCCAGGAATGTTGGGTAATGCTGCAGCCTTCTTGTACCAGTGTGTATATTGTATATTAGTTATTTTAATGCGAGTCCTCTGCGATGACTTATTTATGTTCCTATAATAAACTATCTACATATATTCATATTCTCAATGAGTCATTTACTTTCCCAGTTCCTTTATATGTGCCGTATGTACTGTACATTTCCCGAGTTCTGTGATAACTTCTTTGTAAAAGTATGAGTTTAAATAGGAAATATTTAGCCCTTGCGCCTAATTTTTGAATAGACAGCTATATGTATTGTGTTGAATACAACAGTGAATATGTCACCCAGAACAAAATAATTATTCCAATCACCACATACCTGGCTTTCCTATCCAAGGATGAATCCTCACATTTATGTCATGTTTGCTCTCTACGCATTGCCCTATGGCTTCCTTCTGCTAGTCTGCAGAATACATTATTACTAGAGAGTGTGACTTATCGTGAGAAAAGTTGACTGTTTGCTGGGTTACATTGTGATATCTATGTCCGATGTTCTTATTCCGTTAGTCTTGTTTTCAAATTTAACCAAGGCAATGAGAATTCTAATACGCCAATACTGATTATTTGTTATTTACCTGCAATCATTTAAACCGTCTCTAAACATATGAGAGACAGCATGCACGCTAGGACGTTTAGGAGACTACTTCGGAAATTAAAATTTTCGCGATTTTTCACTCTCTCTAAATATTACCGTTGCCACACCACTACAAGAACTGCTGTTTAATGGTAAACGTATTACCTACTAACATAATTTCAACCCAAGTAAATCTGAGCTCTTGGTATTGCGCCACAGAGGTCTGTAATAACAATGCCGCAGCCCTTCGACGGGCAACTCTGACAATAAGGGTCATTTTAATAGAGGTTACAACTCTCCAACGACAATGGGTTTGATTTGACACGTCGGTATACAGAACCAGGCAATCAAGGACAGGCAATGCCGTTGGAAAGCTCAAATCGTTATTAAAATAGCCCTTCTTGTCAAGGTAGTCGCAGTGGCTTTACTACTACAGAACTGTGGGTTTGCACATCTCTGTCTTTTAATTCACTGCTGTTCTACCAAGAGGTTAAAAGAATTGTATAATAGTTGCTTTTTACAGTATATAGTATTTCTTTGGGAACTAGTTCAAAACGCATTTTTTCAACTGTACAAATAAGCCGGGGAAGTTTTTTTAACACATTGCCATACGATACCTAAATATAATATCTGAAAACACAGGTGCAGTTGAATTTAACTATATTGTAAAGCAACAGACATATATCTACTGCACAAGTTTTAGATTATAATTGCTGTTAACATAAATTATTTGCAATATTTCGCAAGTGTTACATAATATACCCTGTTAAATAGCTTTTAAAAAAAACTTGTGAAGCTAACATTATTTGCATTATACATCGCATGCTTATCTGATATTCCAATTCTGAACTTAAAATTCAGTGACCTTCTACAGTTCTACGGTGAAGAATGTTCAGTTTTCAATACATGCAATAGATACAGACTGATTGTAAGTGTAAATACAGTAGGCATTCTGGTTTATCACTTTATGTTTACAGTTCCCTAAACAGACCTATGGACATAAGTTTGATTGCGAAGTCATTTTGTATTTTCCTTTATTATGTTTTATATATATATTTTTTTAATTTTGAAGAAGTATTCTCTCAAGAATTGCTTTGAAATATCGTAGTGTTATAAGATTGCGTATTCACGAGTAAGTTATTTACGTTACATTACATATATGACAGAAACTACAACATGCTCCGATGCAAGAATCCTTAAACACCGTGATACAAAAATAACAATACGGTAAGTTACGGTAAAAAATATCAATACACACATCATTAGAATAAAACTATACATATCTACAGTTTTTTAACACATACACAAGTGGTATAGTTTACTGGATTTATTTGCTTGGACATACTCCATTGCGAAATAAATGACTGTCAAAAGAAATCTAAAAAAAAATTAATAAATAAGACAAGAAAAGTCAGTTTTTTTAGTTTTCTTTTGACAGTCATTTATTTCACAATGGAGTAGTCTATGTCCAAGCAAATAAATCCAGTCATGTACTCCCATTGCACAGTTCTTTCAATGGTATAGTTTAGTTATTGTTTACAAAAACATAACAAACCCCATGACAAAAACCAGTTGCGGCAGGTATTTTGCAACACGGGAGGGCTGCAGACTCACAGAACTTTACTCTTCTGAAGCAGGCCCCGTAGACCAAGGACACAAAATTATATTTGCTCATGAGCCTCATATGTCCAGTTAGCAATAAGCGGCACCTGAAGACCAGCGTGTTAGTATGCAAATGTAGTGTCAACTTTGTACAGTTATCGGCAACGACAACCCTACCTGGCAACCAGTTGGAGAGCGAGGATATACATACAAATAGTACCCTGTTATAACATTCCGTCTTATAACATTTTCACGGTTATAAAACTTTTTTTCGTTTGATTCTCAAAACTATATTACAATAGAAAATTACCCTGTTATTAGGTATTTTCTTTTACATTAAAAATTTTATGGTCCCTTCAGAAGTGTTAAAACAGGGTTCAGCAGTTTATACCATAACCATGTGACATTGACCAGCCTGCAGGAGTCAACCAATAAGAATATGTTTATTACTGAAGTGACATTACAGAAGAATTCATTCCTCAGATGTTGAACGCTACTGGCTGGAGATATTCCTGCACCTACCAGCTCAATATTTCCACAACTCAGAAAGTATTGCTCGCACGTACTTGTTGTATTGTTCTCCGAAGTACGCGATTGGTAGGGACTGGATGTTTTCGTGAAAATATTTCTCCACCAACTTATTTCAAGTGCCTTAATGTTCACACCTGCTTACAGCTTTGCCTGGTGGTTAATGATTGGATGCTTTTAATTCCTAGTGTGTTTGGGTTCTACACGCTAATCACAGACGTGTGGTGCCGCAGTAATTTCGTTCTCATTGGTGGAACCAAGTGAGTAACGCCTCAACACAAAGACACGCTGCCAATAACAATGAAGCAAGGATACAGACGTGCACGTAAAACACTACAACAAGTTGATGCAAAAATTTTTTCGATAAAATTTTTCGTCAATACCAACAATCTTAGTTAAACAATCTTCTGCTTCTTAAGTAAATCTCTATTTTAGGGCTACTAACACATGAAAACGTTCCTAGAACCAAACTTTTCTGGTATTATTTAGTGATATATAGCCTATATACGTCTTTGGGTTCGCTAATTGACTGACATATCAAGCCATACAGCCCAAACTGCTGAACCTAGAAAGGTGAAACATTGAAGGCGTGTTCCCATCACGGCGTACGGGAGCACTAAGAAGGGATTGATAGAAATTCGACCTTTGAGTGGGTGAAAAGGGGTGAAATGTGGTTTCCACGAATCGTCTATGTAGTTCAAATCCGACAGACTGTTGTCGTGATTTTCACTTCACATGTGCGCTCATGAAAATGCATACTAGGCAATTTAAGGATTTTTAAAAAATCTGCTGTTAAGAGTGCGTGGTAGATAAATAAATGCTGAGAATATCAATTGATTCCTACGCTTTTTTCGAAGCCAATATGGATAAAATACTCAATGACAATCCTAGATAATGGTACCTGCCAACTTTATGAGTACATATTTATCCAAAATTACTAATTCGTTTCGCGTGATCTCTTGCGCCACAGTTAATTGCACGAGGTTCCGGCGTCAGAGATTGTCAGAAGTTCGTAAATCTGGAAACAATAATTTTGTTTAAAACATTGGCTAAAACTATTGTCTAGGATTGCTATTGTTTAATTTTCGCAAGTTGGCTTCAAGAAACCTACAATTATATATTAATGCTTTTAGCGTTGAATTATGTACTACACCATCTTAAGGAGAAAAAAACGCGTAATGTGTTTTCGATTTTTCTTCGATATCTAGCAAACTTTTTAAGATACAGAGTTGATTTTTACTTCAAAACTATGTTTTTTTATCAATAGAAATACAGTTAAGGGTTTTTCGAAATTCAACTCCCATAGTGGTTAAAAGTGGGAAAATGTGGTTTTAAATAATCTTTTAAATTGTCCTAACCGGATGAGCTATAATTGTGATTTTCTTTCCTTTTGAAAACTTTCATAAATTTATAAGACTTGATTTCAAGATGTTTCGAAATTTGGCGATAATTTAGAGGTGAAAATACGTGAAATGTGTTTTCGATTATTCCTCTATATAAGTAGTACCACTCAAGATATCGAAGTGCTCTTTACATCAAAATGATGCCTACGTTCACACCCAAAATTGAACATGAGAAATTTTTCTAATTCAACTCTCAAACAGGTTAAAAACGCGGAGGGGGGAAAATGAGTTTTCGATTCATAAGTAGAGACATGCAAAATTCGCGTTTTTTTCTGACAACTGACTAGACTCCAAGTGACTATAGGCTCCCGCTGGCCGATAAAGTCGTGACATTACCGCGAAGAGTGCTTACACGGTAGATAGGCCAATCTCTGTACGACATAACACACGTATGACAACATATCGCAGATTATACTCTGTTATGTGTAGGGAAGTGAAGTTTAGTCTGCTACCAAATGATAACGCGAATTTTGCATGTCTTTCTTAATAAGCGATAAAGGCTATACCAACGCCATTGAACTTTCAGATATTAACTTTGCTGTAGAATAATGCTTATTTGAATGCTCGAAAATTACAGTATTTTTCGAAATTCGATACTCAAGGAGTTGAAACGTAGTGAAAAGCGGTGAAAATGGTTTTCACTTAATCTTTAATATATCTTGAACCCAGAGAGCTATCGTCTTGTTTTCCATGTCCATGGGACACCCACAAAATTGTATAAAAATTATTCAAGAGTTTTTCGAAATTCAGTTTCTTAAGGGGTGAAAGGTCGTAGAATATGTTTTAGATGAATTCTTGACATTGATTGAATCCGTCAATATATACGTCTGTTTTTGCCTTTATGATGAGATTACGTAAATACCCTAAAAATTAAGGATTTTTTCAAAATTTGAACACTTGCGCTGTAAAAAGGCGACTTTTAATATCATTATTATTATCATTATTATTTGTCGATTTAGCTTTGGCTCAACGGGTTATCGCCGTAATTTTAACTTCAATTTAATACTTACAAAATGTCTAAGATAATAAATTATGATTTTTAGAAATTTGATCTCTTAAGGGATGAAAAAGGCGTTAAATTGGTTTTATATTAGCCCTTGACATCTGTCTAGTCAGTTTAGATGCCTAGGTGTTTCCTTCAGTGTTATGTTTACGTACATATTTCTTTAAAAGTTGTGTAAAATCATTTAGTGTATAAAATAATTTAGTTATGTGTGGATAGGGATAAACTGAACACTTTTGAAACAGTAGTTACTCATATATTTTCTTTCGGATAATTTATAGTTTCCTGCCAATTTTTAATAAAACACAGCAGCATTATTAACAGTCTATGTGTACTGTACCCGAAAATTAGTGTTTGATGTCACAATAAATATAATTTTATTATTATTATAATTATTTTAGACAAGATAGTCTTCAAAAGTGCTCACTTTATCGCGATCCATCTATACCAGAGAGAACACGCAGGGACCTTAAAAATTCGCGTTTTCTTTTGGTCACACACTATATTTCAAACAACTGCCATTTCGTGTCACATTCTTAATTGGTTCTTTACTTACTTTACACCCCATTGAGGACGCCTTGCCAATAATAAAGATGCAAAATATTGTAGGTCCAATCATAATGATTTCACTGTGTCAGCAAGTAGCCAATGGGCAGTTTTTATATGCTTGCAGTGAAAGAAAAGTATTGTTGTAGGTACCATACACTTCTGTTAAAATAGGGACAATATTCTAGTTGGTTTGTCGTTACTATCTGCATTGTTCCTATAAAAATATGTTCTGTAGAAGTAACAATATTATCTGTAAATGAAAGACGCTGTTTCCTCCTTTTACAGAACAGATTGGTATAGGAATAGTACAGATAGTAACGACATCGATGCTATAATATTGTCCCTATTTTAACAGAAGTATGGTACCTATAACAATAATTTTCTTTCAGTGTGGGTTGACGTATTTTTGGAGGCTAGCGTATAGTCAATGAACCAGCGAATTTTCCCGGTATGTAGTAATTTGCAATTTTTCACGGCAGATGATTCAAAAAACAAGTACGATCAGTGACAAATAGTTTATACGGGAGTATGTAATTTCTAGCAAGACGTATTGTTGTACAGCATCTATGTGCGTAAGGTATGGGTATTTTATATTGTTTTCATTAATACTTTCGTGGTAACGTGTCGCAGTTGTTTGTATCTCCGGTCTATGGTATGAAAGTTTCTGAGCTTGAAATCCGCGTAAGGCAGTGAAAATGTGCAATTCTGAGACTAAGGAACTGCAAGGCCGATGAAATTTGAGACATTTGGATGAAGCCGTTCGATGGATTAAAAACTGATTATGTAGTCGACTACACAGTAAAAAAATTTGTACTTTTACAAAAAATTTTTTTGGAAACCAGTTTCCAAAAAAGATTTTGGTAACACTACAAAGACTTGTAAAATTTACAAAAAAAATAGTATTTTACAAACTTTTTTGTATATTTACAAACGTTTCTGTAAATATACAAACAAATTTTGTATATTTACAACTAATATCTGGTTTAGTTTACAACACTTTTTTTGTAAAATTACGAAACGTTTTGTAAAATTTGTCAGGTCTCCTAGGTTTATTTTGTTTCAAATAGAAAAATTTGCTCATTAACGTTTATTTTACTAGTTCGCAAAGGTGTTCACGATATTTGTAACCACTTTATAAGGTTTCTGACATCTTACTTTCATTACCTGACTTATTACGTTCTGATATTAGTTTACAAGATTTCCCATGTAAATGTACACATTTTTTTACTGTGTACCCACGGACGTTCCTCGACAGCATCAGCCCACGTGTCATACATACTATCTCACAATATTAACCTCAAGGTTGGATCATAAGTAGCGTTTGCGAAACCTCAACCCGCCTAAACTAATTAATGTCACTTAGCTTCAAGTGAAGGTATGCAAAAAAAATTAATTAGGGCAGAGTCATTAGTTGTGTTCGGGCGAAATCATTCCTCCTACCACGGGTACAACTTCTATCATTCGATAACCCGCTTACATTTAAGGTACTATAATTCCTCCTCAAGGTCAATTTTGGTGTGACTGAGGTCGCTGTGAGTGGCAGGGACAACCTGGGGACTGATTTTCTCATGGGCAGCTATAGCTACTTAACCTGCTGCAGGGTTAACTTAACTAGCTACTTGTGTATTGTAACACTTGATGGTCGAACTATTAATATGGTGTACAAAAGGATCATTCAACTAAAGTAAATGTTTGCTGTTACGAGTATTACACGGGGCAAAGCCGTGAGTGGATTGCTAGTACTTGTATAAGCTAAGAAAGTGTGAGTTGGAGACACTAAACAAAGGTTGTTCTACAGTTTTATTTTATGTTATTCTTTCAAAAATGATTAAATATTTTACTATAGTTTCGTTAGTGGTCTTCATGGTGTAGGTTAGGGTGAGATCATTGGAACTAGGTTTACGTACATACGTACATTCTTCTGTTCAGTTGGCAAAAAAAAATTACGTGTATGTACGACGACCAAACCAACCACGCCCACAAGAATTCAGTCAATTGCGTTTCTAACATTATTTGTACCTTAGTGAATCCCACTACAGATGCGTCTCAACTCAAATTTGAAGACGGAAGTAGATTCTATTTTCCGAAGCCTGCTTTCGTAGTGTGGTCGGTAGCATGCCGGCTTACGATGCGAGTAATCCTGGGTTTGGATCCCGGTACGGGCATGGTTGTTTGTGCCGTTTTCTTATGTTTAGTTAGCTTGTAAGCCGTCCCTCACTAAGCCTTATAAGTTCATAAAATCGGGCGACGTTAATAAAATGAAAAGTGTAAATCTATTTCCGAAATTTAGAATTTTACGTTGGTGTTTTCTCCTTGCTTCGTGCATGCTGTCCAATGTTTTACTAGTAAAATTCCGCCAGTCTTTCATGTTGGGTGTTACGTCTGTTTTATCTGTTAATTTAGTGGGGAAAAAACAGTTTGTGAGGTTTATTTAATGCTCATGTCTCGTTATTGCAACTGGATGAATTTCTAAGGTATTACACTTTTACGATAGGTTAGATCGTCACCGAACACATCTGTAGGGATGACAAGTTATCACGAGAAAAAAAGATTGGCTTCAAATTAATGTATTTATTTCCGAAACATGTCTTTCATTACTCGGAAATCCCTATTTTACTGGGCCAATGATAATTCTAGTACGCTATGAATGAATGTCAGCAGTTGTTCGTCTGTAAACAATTAAAATATTCTCGCGATTTTCCATCATCTCTACACATAGTAACTTGCCTCCAAAACGTAAGCAACGGCATATACCTACAAACCTATCCATTCTCATAGTTTACTACGTTTCGTTTTCACTTTTCTCCTGCTCTCTGCGTTCTGTGACACGGAAATCCACGTAAGGTTACTCCCACTGCATTTGGAAAGTCAGTGGGAATGTTAAAACTATGTGCCCTGATATGTAACACTTGTGCTGGTGTACAGCTGGTCCCGTTCTTTAAGGTGGTCGCCTATTAGGATGTTCTACCCGTGTCTGAGAGCTGAGAGCAAGGAAGCTATAAAGGCGACACTTACAAGTGCACCACGTGCCACATTGTTCTGCTTGCAGACCGATGCACTGGCATATGAACTTCTCCTCGGTGAATCACCTGAATGATCTTCAGCTGCGACAACGCGTCTACACTGAAAGAACTTCCTAAAATGTTTAGGAAGTTATAACCTAAACGCAGTATAGGACAGTTACCATACTTCCGTTTTGTAAATATGCAAACTTTACACTTGTTACAATACAAGTCTGGTAAATTCAGTATACATTCGACTGTTTTATAAAAAAGTTTATAAGTGCTACCATGAGTGTCTGGGAAACAATCCTACCATACCTACTTTTTAGCGCTCATATACGCACGTATGGCAAATTTACAAACTATTTTTTACAATGTACACAACAAAGTCCACTGCACGCCTCAGTCGTAGTTTGTATCCAATTATTACATTTTCAGGAACAGCAGTTTGAATAAACCACTGTAAGACTTTGCAATACACAGAGGAACCAAAGGGATTATTTTAGGTGCCATGATTCTCTTAAAATAGGGGCAGCAATCCCGTTTGGTTGTTGTAGAAAAAACAAAACAACTCGTTACACACAGTAAAAAAAACTGTACATTTACAAGGAAAACTTGTAACCTTATATCAGAACATTATCAGTCAGGCAACAGAAGTATGATGTCGGAAACCTTTCGAGTCGTTACAAATATCGCGAACACATTTGAGAACTAGTTAAATAAGAGTTAATGTGCAGTTTTTTCGATTTCAAACAAAATAAACGTAAGAGACCTATCATATTTTACAAAACATTTCGTACTTTTATAAAAAAAACACTACAAAAAGTTTTTGTAAAATGAACCAGATATTAGCTGTAAATATATAAAATTTGTTTGTAGATTTACAGAAATGTTTGTAAATATACAAAGATATTTGTAAAAATACAACTTTTTTGTAAATTTTACAAAATATATTTGTAATGTTACAAAAATCTTTTTTTGGAAACTGATTTTAAAAAAAAAACATTTTCGTAAAGCACAAAAAAAAATTTACTGCGCAGGAACAAAACAGATAGTAATGACAATCAAACTGGATTGTTGTCCCTATTGTAACATAATAATACGTAATAGTACGTTTTCTTTAGTGTAGCATTTTGTAGGTTCCATTCCGATATCGCCTGGAATGTGATTTATTTCCGCATGTGAACACATTTGAGACAAGCTTAATAGTTTCGTTAATTTTTTTTGCTAACATGCTGCAACGCTGTTTAAGCATCACTGTAGAGCCATGAACTTTTCGCGGAAAGGATTTTGCCCTAGTTCCTTTCAGTGCCTTACGTTAACATGTGCAGTTCCGGTTCATGGTCAGTCACTGAATGTATTAACTCTCACTTGTCTTAGTGTTCTACCCGCAAATCACAGAAGTGCGGTGTTGCAGAAACCTTGTTCTGTGTGGTACAGACAACTGATACACGTATATTTCGCAATACGCTGCCAATAAGCATGAAGCAGAGCTGCAGATGTGCACGTAAAAAACTGAAACAAACTAGGGCAAAATTTTTTCGGAAAATTTTGTAGACCTTAGTAAAAGCGTTAGAGTTTTCTGCATCCAGAACGACTTCTTCCAAGAACAAGGCAAAAAGACTTTTATCACGTTTTCGCTCCTTATAATTTAGGGCTATATCCTACCCAGTTGTCCTTCCTGTGTCTAGTCATTGAAAAAATTTAAGAACTAAGTGTGCATTATTTTTAAAAATTCGAATGAAAATGAGCTATTTTGTAGACGCTAGAAGCACAATAAAGTTATTATTTTAATTCTTGGAAGCCTTATTTTGTCCGTAATACTTGCTAGATAAGTTGTGATGGAAAAACATATGCAAACTAAAAAACGTTCCGAATGAATTTTTGCAGGCCGAATATTGATTCCTCTGGTTGCTTTAATGTAACCTAACGAGTAAAATATTTATACGAAAATATTTTACACATTTTCTCGTGAAGGTTTAATCTCCAAATTCTTATAAGTATTGACGTAGGGCCTATATAAATTTTTGTCACTTATTTTTAAATTCATTGAAAAATTACTTTTCTATTGCTTAGTGTTTCACTTTAATAAGAAGATTTCTATAACTATATTAGCACCAGGGTTAGATATGCGTTGATGTGTTTGCATGAACCAATAATTTCCTAGGCTTACAAAAGCTATCTTCAGGATCTTGAAACCGTGAGCTCTTGGCAACAGCTCAAGAGTCGTATTTACACGGTGTAAAAACTGTGAACAGAACAACAGTTTGCCTTATTTCCACAATTTCTTCATAATGCAAAGGTATTTTCTCAACTAATACCAACATCTCATTAGGTAGAACATGACACATTTATTACAATTTTTAGTTTGTACTGTAGGCAAGTACTCAAAACAGTAAAATTTTGATTTTTTGTGTCATTTGAGCAATACTATACAATACAAATATTTGTCGAACGAAAATGCGTTTAGAAATAATGTGTAGAATTCGAAAAATATTCGTAATAATTAAAAAACAAAGAAATATACGGTGCCCAAAAGTTCTGAACCCTATGTACAATCATGCAACAACACATTCACACACTTACACGCGTAATCTCTTACACGCATATACACAAATACATACACACAAAGACGGAAAAAAGTCATTTGTGCCTAATGTTCTATCCGATGGATTAATATGTCAATCTGTCAGTTGATACACGAAAATAGAAGAATGATGTCAGTGAAGAAACAACGGATGTGCGATGGTCGAACGTCAAATAAATATCACGCTAGCAACACATGCAATTAATAATGATAAAGCAAAAATGTATCAGGCGACGCCGAATACACACACGAACATGGCATTAAGAAAAGCTGCACGTACTTATCTTAAAATATTGTTATCTCATACTTGATAACGAACGATCGAATAAAGAATTAAATTCAATATCCGAAAATGGGTGCCGTCCTAGCAGACGGCAGTTTCGATCACACATACAAATATCGCTTACAACAGATAAAGTATTAGTAACGTATGTTCGTCACGACATTTATGTATGCGCATGACAGTAACGTCCATCCAATATTACAGTAGTAACGTTCCCAGTAGCGTAAAGCAGTACGTTATACAGTCAGTAACGCCTTGGTAACGTCCATGTCACAATTGTTTTCGTGCGTGCACATTAGTCCGTGACGTTACCTGCGGCGGACGTTCCGACGTTGCGAGCATGCGTGTGAATGAGAGATTTTGCCCCCGCTTAACATCGTGGTCTTTAGCGCTGGTGAGAGGTAACATGAGGAGAGTACGGAGCAGCACCGGGATGAAAGGGCGGGGGAAACGGGAGATCCTCGAGAAAACCCGCCGACCAACGGCATCGTCCGGCACGATTCCCACATGCAAAAAACCGGAGACCGACCTCGCCGGAAACTGAACCCGGATCGCCTTGGTGGGAGGCGAATGGTCTGACCATTCGGCCAACGCGGCCCCGCCGGCGAGCATATATGTAAATGGACGTTACAAGAACCTTGCAGTTAAGGGGGATTGATCCCTGTCAGAGAGGTTTTACGGTTTTTCTTATAAATCAGGGAATGGACACATTGTTTTATTTTTTCACGCTGACAAGGCATAGTTTATTGTTTCATTCACTTTTTGGAATTCATATGGCATTGTTTCTGTTAATGTTGCGGCCTCTGTAGCCGCTCCCGTAAATAAAGCAATTTTTCCTTTTCAGCTGTTTCTCGTTGCAAAATAATGAATATATTATGGTTCCAGTAGTTACAGAAAATCGATTAAGTTCGTATCTATGCCTTGACGTGACAAAAATTTTGATACATCGACTGGAACATAAGCTATCGAGAAGAAACAGATAAATCCAAAGTAGTAGGGATCAATACCCCTTAATGTGATGTGCACTCAACATTCCTGGCACATTTTTGCTGTCTTGGTATACGTGGTTCACTTTAAAATTACAGTTACATAGAAGTTTACGTATTAAAAATAGTAAATATAGAGGCGTAATGGCTCTCAGAAAACTGTAATCAGTGCTCAGTTTATCCTCAACAACTCATACATGCACACGTATATACACTCTGTATAGATGCACAACTAAATCCACAAAGGTCTATAGTTGCTTGTAAACATTCCGCAAGCTGTATCCTCCAGTATATAATTGTTTAATGCAGGCCGCAATTATCGCGTGGAAGTGGCAGTAGATGTGAGGAACAATATGATTCACATGCTATGTTCACGTGCTGACGCAGTTAGGCAAGTTTTGTCGCCAGTGTTGATCTGACCTACTCAATGATCTGACCATACGACGACGTCTAGCTCAGTTCCAAGAATTCTCTGTGGAGGGCAGGTCTGAAGACAGCACTAGTCACGGCATCAGAAAATAACCTTAAGGGGGAGTGTTAGGCAATTTTATTGTATATTGTATTTTTGAGCCTTAAAACATTTATTCAATTTGTTTTATCAAGATTGTCTCTTGAACAAAACATAGGATATATTATTGATAGGTTGCTTTACATAAATAATAATGGGATCTTTCATTAATTGTCATGCAGAATCATTGCAAGATCTCTTGCAATGATTCTGCATGCCAAATTAATTAAATGTTCCATTATAATTTATATCGAGCGGTTTATCAAGATTATGTCCTATGATTTATCGAAGGTAAAACTTTGCTAAGTCAATTTGAATAAATATTATAGCTCAAAAACTGAAAATACAATAAAATTGTGTCTAACACTGCTCCTGCGCATTAAAGGCTCAGAAATGACGGAGACGTAAGGGCGACCTTGAAACGCGCATGAAATGCCGCATCGCCTCAACAAGCCAAGCTCTGAAATAGGCAAGGTTCCCGCCGAACCGTTTTTACTATGGGACACTAAGCAGTGACCACATAAATTTACTAGAGAAAAAACTGTAGCAAAGTTCAGTGCACATCTCAATCTGAGTTTCACATACATCCGGTTAGTACATGTTGAAGTACAGCAATCTGAAAATATTGTTTTTAGTCATGTTGGAGGGCTTAGCAGCAGTGTTTTTAATTAGCATCATGTCTTAACAATGAGGTTCCGACCTTATCTTAAGTGTGTTTTTATTTCGTGCATTGGCCCAATAGGCACAGGTCCCGCAGCCTAGGAAATGTTTTGAGAGAATGGCGCAGCGGACATAAAATGGTATCTACTGCGCAGCTACCCGCCCCACATTTCCCCTCCCAGCCAGTATGCGGGGAAATGACAGAGCCTTGAGTGTAGCATTATCAGCTACAACCAGTCAGCAGATGCGCACACCCTCGCTGGTTAGGGGCAGGATGAGGAGGAAACTTCTCCTCTGCGTGTCGCCAGGACCTTTCCTAGCTCGCGTGACCTGTACACGTAGAATTGTTTCGTAGGAAGAAACCTGTTTACGAACACACTGTAACGCTTTTAAAGCATGGGATAGACGGCCGCCTTATGAGCTTGTATGGTATTGTAGCGTGCCACGTGTGACTCGTGTGACAGGTTATTCCATATTTTTTTTTTTTCCGTTTTATGTGTTTCTTTATTAAATAATACAAACATTGGTTTTATGCATTTGTAAAATCTGTACTGTTCTCCATGCAAACACAGCAGTATGCTCACTGAAAAAACCCCTTACAAATACTACTTGAAACGTATTTAAGCTTCACAACAAATATTGATTTTACGTATCTAACTTAAATCCAAAGACATTAACATCATCTCAGATATGAACAACAAACGTGAAATGTCAGAAAAGACGATCGAAAATTGCAGGGTACGTTCCTATATTCATTCTGTGTACTATCCAATGAAAGAAAGTGGTGCTATATTGCCATATTTACACTTAAAGAGGATGCGGAAGCGCTTTCAGCTGGCAAGCTCCCGAAAGTCGTTTACAGGATGCGAGCAGTTGGCAAGCTGCCAGGTGAATGTCTGCTAACAGCGCTTTCGATAGCTTTTTATAGATACGGCCCTAAGTGTCTTGGGATTCTACAAGCAAATCATGTGGTGTCGCAGAAACCTTATTTTCGTTGGCACAATCAACTGAGGGACGTCTCTGCACTAAATGAGCACATGAAGCACAGAAAAAACAAACAAATTGATGTAAAAAGTATTTTAACAAAAAAATCAGTGGTTCATTACATGTTTAAATACAGCAGTCCGAATAACCCGTTCTTAACGATGTTGTAGAGTTTCAACGTGGTATTTATGTGTTTCCCATTGTATCATTGCCTGGAATGTATTTCCTTTTTGTGGGTTTAAACGTATTAGAGAAACGTTTAGTACAATAAAAAAATACGTTCCTTTATTTCAAACACCTTCCAGTTAAATTCATTCGCTAGGTTTACGGACGCTTTAAAAACGCTCATTTATCGTATAAAAATTTTAAAAAAATAATGTCATAAGCAAAACTAGAGTATATTCGTAAGCTTACGAAACATTACTACAACATATTGTGGCCATCGTCCAGCTACATTATTGGCGGAGAATACACGACAACAATAAAAAACTAGAATTAGGTGTACATCGTAATGCTTCCAAGCTATTACACCAATAAAACGCTCGGCAGTTTTATGGTGCATTTAGGTGTTGTAATATACACACTTGAATAACTAAGACCTATCAAAAATTTATCATGATCAAATTACTAAGAATTTACTTTAAAGTACTCTCTGGGGATGAAAAACAAGTGTACTCACTTATTTAACGCCTTAAATCTAAGCCAGTACAGTGTATGACAATTGTCACTGTTATATCACATTACTTGTTAACAAAGCCTAATAATACAAGAGTTCATATGCACTAATTAGGTTACACAAATCACAATGTTCTCGTTTTCTCAATCCACAGTTTGTGCTTGTTGATTGAGTGACTTACTTCCAATAAAAATTCCCTTCAGTAAACATTTGTTTCTTCAATAAGTATTATGTATCATGTATGGCTTATAAGGTATACAGGTGGTTACAATATTGCGTGAAAATATTTAGGGCAATAATCTTCACATCTAGAGGAACAGAAATGTTACATGAACAGAGGTCGGGAAATGCACCGTTTCTGTACTACAGGTCTCATGGCTCACAGTGCACGACACTCGGGCTGGATCGTGTTAGTGTGGGATAATACCTCGGACAATGCCTACAGTCTAATTAAATATGACCCGTCTGGTATGTAGTTGCCAATAATAGCTGCAAAGACATGGCATTCCACGTTAAACATGCTCTAGCAAGCAAGCTATAGTCTGTTCCACATAAGAATTCCATTTTTGTTTTTACAGTTCTGAAGATTATAATTTGTAAAATTTTCTACAGAATAATACTTTTCATTGTGATGCACTGTGCCGTTTGAGATCCAGTTGAGTGTGTGTGTGTGCAAAATCATTTACGAGAGATGAAAACAGTGCTTATTACATGTTAAAAGCTGTAAAAATACTGCCAACAAAACTGTCAAAAAATGGAATTCTTACATGAGACAGACTATATGAACTATACATAGGCCTACATCATGTTCTATGAACTGTAGTGTAGAAGTTGTGAATTTTCAGACCTGTGTTCACGTAATAATTTTTGTTCCTCTAGATGTGAGGATTGCTCCTCCAAAATATTGACAGGCAATTTTGTAACATTCTGTATAAACTGGAGGCAAAGCTGTAAGCATTCACGGTAATGTGACTGGTTATTTTACTCTCAGCCAATGTGCATATTTCTTCCGGACAAATGTTCTTCGACAAATAATGTTTATTTTCACGATGTCTACCATCCATGTGATTCACGACAATTCACCCCCGAACATCCTGTATATTCTTGCATATTCCTTATAAATATTCAAATTAAAAATAAGCCTATGTCCTTCTTCATGTTCCAGGCTTCCTCTACGCCAAATTCAATCGCGATCGTTTCAGAGGTTCAGTCACGAAAATGTAACAACATACAAACAGACAGAGAAACTATAACATTAGTATAGATAATCAACCTCGTTATTGTCAGTAAGGTCTTCAAATGTACTCACTTTACCGTGAATGGCCTAAAACTGGGGTGGCATGGCAGCTTAGGTGTTCGCGATAACGTGGGCACTTTTGTAGACTGTTATGTCTAGAGTAATAATTACAAAATAGTATTTATCGTGACCTCAGACATCACGGTACAGTGTACACACTTTGATTGTTACGTAGGTTGGTTTTGTTCGTATCAAAAAGTGGCAGAACACAATTAATTACATGAAATGAAAGAAGTAATTAAGGTTTCAAAAGTACTAAAAAAATACTACAATTTAACAAAAAAAAAAAAAAAAAAAAGGTAGCTGCTAGTAATCTGTAAAGCCTCGAGTTTGTGGCGAGAAGATTTCCACACCAATTTATTTAAATGCTTTACGTGGGCATCAGTAACTATGCTTCATGGTTATTAGCAGCGTGCCTTTGTTCAGACAAGCATTTGACGCACCAGTCAGACTAAGATTATTGTGACACCATTCGTCTGTGATTTGCCAGTATAACCCTAATACAAGTGAGAGCTAAATCGTCCAAATCACTGACGATGAAGCAGAGCTGCGTGTGTGCACATAGGCCCAACGCATTAATATCGAATGGGGCAAAAATCTATTCGCCACAAAATCGTGGCTCTAGTGATAACACAATATTAATTGATTCCGGTTCAGAGTGGACCTTGTGGCCTATATTCTTGCGATATTTCTTGAGCCAATTTGTCAGAAATGGAGAAAGTTAGTTTAGAAATGCGAGCGGTGTATATCATTTTTCAATGTTCCTCTATTTAAAACAGAAATCTTTAAGGCGTAAAAAAAATTATTCCGTTAACTTCAGGTACAAACAAGTTTATATTTTACACTGGTGATTCAGACATTAGCGCTTCTGCAGTAATTTGTTTGAAATAATTATTTTTATAATATTTTCGCTTTAGTCCGGTACAGAAAATTAGTATCTTATGAAAACGGCGTGTAACAAAATATATTGTTGGCGAAACCTGTTATTTAACCGATATCAAGTTGCAACATTTAATTTACACTGTGATGCTCCGTAATGTCGGTTAGGGCTTAAAGTCTCGTGGAAAGTCAGGTCACTAGGGATGGGACCATCAAATCGGATAAACTTGATGTAAAGAAGGAAGGGACTAAAATAATAAACTGTCCCTGCATTATGTTCACTATCCTGTGAAAATTCAGTACGGAATATGAGTTGAACAAATGATTATTTTCATAAAGCTCGAGGGAGGGATCCTCGCTTTGCAGGCATGCACGCATACCGGTTACATAAAGAAAGATCTTGATTGTAGAAATTGTCCAAACCGAAGTACATCCAGGAGTTGCAGTGAACGCACAAAATTGGTTCTGTATGCAGATATATATTCATCTGTACGTCCACACTGCTAACCGACGTTTGGCAGTACACACTTGAGTTTTAAGATAATCAGTCTGCAAAGTAAGCTAACTTATGTGTCTGAATGTTCTGTTAGTGTGCCCTACCAATTCTCACTTTAAAGTATAATACGGATATTCTAGTTTAAAACTAATACTGTGTTTTGTGTTAGATGCATTCTGAAGGACACTGGTTTGATTTCCAACTCTGGCCATCCTGATTACGATTTTCCGTCTGTTTCTCGGAATCGCTTCAAGCGAATGTTGGGATGGTTCATTAACAAAAGTCATTGCCTATTTCTCCACCAGTTACAGTCGAAGAAACGTGAAGCACCTTAGAAAACGCACTAAATCTTTCTATTCAGATATTTAATTAATTATAACGACTATTTAATGGGTAATAAACCAGTTCAAATACATAATTAACTTGTGACATTGTTCTAAAAATGATGAATCAGAGGACTACCACAGCGACCACCCACTCGTAATATGATGACGGAACACCTACAGTCTACAGAACCAATCAACGCGGAGAAGTAGCAAATCAACGAAATGATGGAATGTATCCTGTAGTGTAAACTGAACAGTATGACCTC
Source organism: Medauroidea extradentata (assembly GCA_003012365.1). Classification (NCBI taxonomy): domain Eukaryota; kingdom Metazoa; phylum Arthropoda; class Insecta; order Phasmatodea; family Phasmatidae; genus Medauroidea; species Medauroidea extradentata. The sequence continues at coordinate 5,779 of PNEQ01046708.1, read as the reverse complement.
CAGTTAGCGTATTTTTCTAGTCGAAAATCACAACTGTATTATTGGGTTCACACACGAACTATAGGAGCCAGTGTAGTGACGAAAAGTTCACTGTCATATTCTTGGAACCAGTACTTAACAATGTGCTATAAATGGCCTTTCCCATCAAGGCTGACGTAAACTATATGAGCGTAATCGAAACTCCTCGGACCAGGTGAACATTTTCCTATCATACATAGTGAAATGTCGATGAAATTATGGCCATCCTTGCATTGCTATCGATGACGTGTTGTCAGAGTTGGAGTTTGTGTCTTCAAATAACGCAGTCTTATCCGTAGCAGTGTTGGATGAACTGTGTTCTGTGGAACATTGTCCTGCTTACTAATGTAACACATCCATGCGATTTCTCAAATCGTAGCCCTGCGATTGCTTCAAAGGTTGCACTACTACCTCCACTGACATCGAAGTGCTATGGTTGATACAAGGACGTGTGACGTGTCTTCGTATTCCCACGGTTACACCACATTTGATGAAAGTTCCCAATAGCAGCACTCGAGGATCTGTACAGGGCGAGCTGTTTAGAAATGCTAGTACCAAGTCGCCATACGTACGCAGTTTGACCTGTTGCAAACTCGTGAATATGGAAGGCCATTATACCAGCCTGAAAACTTGGCCAGGAAGTACAAGCACACATGTCAGTACGACAACTTCACTCTACCTTTGTGCATTCCGTTACCCTCCCATCACTACGAAAATCATCAACTATAGATCTCTAGAAGTATTGGACGTGTGCAGCTGAAAGTTGAGGCAGGACATTCGTTTTATTCAATTGCGTGTCATCTATCAAAGTGACGTATCAGCTATCACGGGGACAGAATGACTTTTGCAATGTCCACAAATTTAGACGGTAATTGGTGTAATACAGATTTCTTTCAATTATCCAGGTGACGAGATTTTTGTAGTACAAGTGCAGATCGGTTTACTAATGCCTTGAAACGTTGCATTTAAAATCTAACTTCAGATCTACCAAGTTACAGCATATTAGGAAATGTTTTATGGTATCCCAATATTGGAAGTTTGGTAATTTTTAACAACCTTAAGTTAGTAATTTTGATTATGTTTATTCGCCAGTGTGCATTGCAATTGTGTAATAAATTACGGCTCACATGCTTTTTGTGACTGTCAGAAAGAAGCTATTACACAATGTAGGCCTAAATGTAAACTCTTTTAGAAAAATTAATTTATTTAGGAACCATAGTTACGTTACAAAAAGGACAATTATCAGGTTTGGTTGTCAGTATTACAAACATGAAAAAAATATAACTTAGCATGTTTCTGTTTATTTAACTACAGCGCTGGAATTTGTGGGAACATTCCAAATATTTTCAAATGTTATGCATGAATAACAATTTGTTAAGTATAAGGAACAAACATTTTAGAGCAAATCGAAAACCTGATTTACAAAAGTATGTCAAGAATTAACAGAAACTTTACGAACACAATTTTAACTTCCAATTGTTAATGGCTAGTGGTTCATAATAAACCAGATTTTTTAAGGTCGAGCCAATTTTTTTTCAGACAACTTTTATGTGCGTACCACTTTTTAACACAAACAATAACATTATGATCTTTTTATACAGTTTACAAGTGCCATTCCTTAAAATTTAACTTCGGATACAATAGCAAAATATTTTTACCAGTGGTTAACGCCTGTGGGATGACGTTAAAAAAATTTGCATTTACCGTGAATATGATTTTTATTTATGTTTTACTCTGAATTATATGTTACTGGTAACAAATCAGTGTTGTTATTCTGATTAAAAAAAAAAAAAAGAAACATGATACTGAAACAAAGCGATTGGTGTAGTTTACTGTAAAATCAACCCATAAAAAAATTAACGATAACACACACATAGGGACTATTGTTATTTTTTTTTTTTTTTGTCTTTGGGTAGCTCATATGTGAGCGAGGTGGAGCAGAGGTAAAACACTCGCCTGACATTCAGGATGTCGCAGGTTCAATCTCCGGCTCTGATTTCTGGTTTCCATAATTTCCTGAAATCACTTCAAAAGAACGCTGGGATGGTTCCTTAATAGAGGCCTTTGCCAAATCCTTCCCTTTTTTCATCGGGTACCTCTACTAAAGCTTCGTGCTGTTAGAAGACACGTACATATCAAATAAATAAAATATATAGACAAATAAAGTTATGTAACATAAGTACAGTTGTGAAGAGCCTGATTAGATAAATAAAAAAGTGGAAAATAAAACACGAATCTAAATATGCGGCACTGTAAATTTGCTTGTCAGATAATGATAATGTCACTTTTTTAAAGTCGTTTACAATAACGTAAGCTACTGTATAATATCTCAAAAGTTCGCTGTTATTAATAAAGGTCGTTTTGAACGTATATTAGTGACAACATAAGTAACCGGCATATAGCCTTTAAATGTAAATAAATAACATATGTACTGTAAATACTGTAAGTTAGTTTAGGATAGTCGTAGAAAGTCAGTTAAAATTGCATTGTGAATAGCACTGTTGGTTTTATGTGTCTCAATTGCAATAGTTTGTTTAAAGGAATTTATATGTAAGTTAGCTCTGAGTACTGGCGAGAGGCACAGTATGATCAGAGGATTGTGGTATTGCGTCACGGCAGATTGACGCTTAACACAGCAGGGGAGGGAATGTTAGGAAAACAGGACGTGAATGCGAGCGAACAGGGGGCGCGTAGCTTTGTATGCTGAAAATTCGGACACAGAGAGGCGTGGCTACGCCCACCCCCCTACTGTGCAATTTAATATTAACTTTATAATATTTCATCAGAAATTTATAAAATTTTGTTATTAAGTTTAAGTGAATATGAGTGTTAATATGTATGAATTAAAAAACGATGCAATAAATTGAGACGGAGGAATGTCAGGGTTTGTTGTCGTCGTCACCCACGAGAGACGCGATTGGCTGAAAGTTAAAATGGGGGCGGTCCTAGGAGAGTTCGCCACGTAGGCGCGAAGGCGAAAGTTAAGGGGGACTCCGGCGGCGACCTTCGCGAAGGTTGGACGCGTCGTGTGGAGCCACCGCGGACGTTTGTGGGAAGCCGCGGAGAAAACTGATTCTGGCCGCGACCGTCACGAAGAGCGGACGTGTGTGCGTGTCTCGCGAGTCACACCGCGGACATTCGCGGGAGGTCGTGATTATAAGCTTTAGAACGATAGTCAATACAGCATATCATCTCTCGTGGGACTGACGAAACAAGTTCGGGGTTTCCGAAGTATTGAAAGACATAAATGCCGGTGTTTTAAATCCATAGTAATAGAAACCCACAACATTAAAAGAGAGATGATGTAACACATATTTGAAAGATTTTGCAATATGAGTGCTTTATAGACAAATATGTCCAAAGAATATGAGTGGAGATATTTTGGACACAACTTATGAGTGCATGGTATATAATTCCGCGCTAAAAGCATAAGTGTAGAATTGTAGGTTTCTCGAAGCCAATTTACAAAAATCTAAACTCAACAATCCTAGACAATAGTTTTTGCCAACTATCTGAGCAAAAATTTTTGGCGAGTAACGTATACATGAAGGACAATCTCTGACGCCGAAATCTCGAACATTTAATTGAGGTGCAGAGGTCACGTTTAACAAATGCATCATTATGGGTAAATTTTTGCTCATATAGTCGACAAATATTATTATCAAGGATTGTTGTTTTGTAGTTTTTCTATAGTGACATTCAAAAATGTATGGATCTCAACTGAATAATTCGGTGGTTATTTATCTTATGACTCCGAGTAGGTCGAATTATTGGATTATATTATTTTCCTTAGTTTTGAAATTCTCAGAAGAATAATGTGAAATATACTATTATAACATGAATTACCTTGAACTACTGTAGAAGAATCACAGTTGAACTTTTAACCAATATTTAGGCAGCAATCAGTACAGCATTTTTATACTCTTAATTTGTTGGACTGACTTCTGCCTGAATATGTTACACGTTAAAAGTTAGACAGCGATACTTGTACTGTAGCACAAAATAAATAGATTTCACGACGTAATAGCGAATTTCATCTTTTTTCTTCTCAGAATTTCAAAACTGGAGAAAATATAACAATACAACATGGCGACTGATGAGGACCCTTAAGAGTTAGTGGAGCCGTGCTGTGGCGAGGTACAAAAAGTAATTTTTCTTGTGTAGGGCCTAACTGTTAAACATTTTTCCAATGCGTTTAACTACGAAAAGAAGGCTCATTTCAAACTGTGTCCCTCTGATTTTAAAAATGCTTTTCGCTTATTAAAAATAAGATTCCCAAACTTCTCAAAAGTGCTAAAAATGTCTTTTTCACGTTGCTGTAGCTGAGAAAACATAGATCATAATCGTAAAACTAATTCATAGAAACCTTCATTGGACCCCTACTACAAACATTCCACAATTAAAACTACAGGGTCATCGTTTGAAGTCCCATTGAAAGTAGGGGTATTTAGTAGGTCCGAGGACAAGAGGGTTGAGGGTGCGGCTCGGCTCTGGTGGCTCTGCGTCCGCCATCTTAGCTATATGCGAGCATATTCCTATGACAATATATATAGTGGTATAGTTTTGTTTTGTGATTCAACGATTTTGTGTGTATTCGTCAGCATATCTGCGGGGTGCTGGACTGCTCCTGGTGTCTGATGAGCTGGGACATTAAGCTCGAAGATGGGCAACTCTCGCACTTTTCTGCGACCCTTGAGCACATGCTCACCCCCTACCCACCAGGCAGTGGCTCGCTCGCACGTGGAGGCCTGCGCATCACTAGGATGACTTGATGGCACCTATGGTCGGTCCTGAGGTGCTGACATAGATTTATGAACACTTGAAGGGGGGAGGGTGAGTTTGCAACATACAGGTTGGAGTAGTTTCTCCTGGGCTCTTAGGGCTTCGGTTTGCAGTAGGAGGTTGAGTGTAATACATGTGTGTGGGACAGCAGCGGCGACGAAATGCCCGACGAACTGTACAATACTGTCATTGCAGGGACTTCATAAGAAACATCAAACTCATCATCACCACCACCACCACCACCACTACCACTGCTGATTCGTCTACATCAGCGCACCTGTGAACATGAGTATGAGGAAACGATGGTTGGATTTATTGAGTCATCTAAGTGGCCTGCTGTCTTCTCCAGGACTCCCCACAAAAAAGCCAACAATAAAGCATCCTGTGATCGTCGTGGCACCTTTAGTGCCTGTGGTGAAAGAGAGGAGGACGACGATGACGAGAATGCTCTGTCTTCCCTGATGGATAAGGTGAGAGACAGGACGGCGACGGTGATGGGGAGGAGGTAGCTAGTTTATCATGCCTAATCTCAGAATGACTCCAACATCAAGAGAGGGATTGGTCCCCGTTTGGATATATGGAGGATCCTCGACACAGCAAAGGTACATACCCTTCATTCTATTGAAGGGTCAGCATGACAGAAGTCGTGTCCAGCGAGCTATATTACAGCATCATGGCTTGAGTCTCAGCTTGTCAAATATTGTTGGTTTCACCACCACTACTTATAATTCGCATCTAAATGTGCTTCTCTTGGGTAGCCTCTGAGGAGCGGGTAACATGTGTTGAAGAGTGAGCATGTATAAACTGGAGAGACAGATGTGTATGCAGTTGTGGGGCTGATGTGTAGCTATGTGAGGAGCTGCGTACATATGGTGATATGTTTACAGGGGTGTAGAGTTTTGTGTATAGGGTGAAGGACATTTCCAATGCCTTCAGTGTATATGCTTCTGGTGGTTGGAAGATATGGATGGGAAGATAA
>PNEQ01046707.1:0-56669 GCA_003012365.1 Medauroidea extradentata | reverse complement strand
TTTATAAAAACAAACGTTCAAAACAAAAAGTACCGCCTAAATCAACATGAAACTAGATGCAGCAGACATTTGCAAACAAATGAGTATAGAAACATGGCCACATTGAAAATAATCATGGCAGCCAACATACAAAAATAGTATTTACCTCCACTTTGTTGCATGTTACCCCACCATTGCAAGTATCCCCATTCTACGGTACGTTATATTTTGACTACACTTCGTGAACTCGAATATTTTCTAAAGCACAGTATGTGCTCCTGGCAAAAAACAAGTATAAAACAAAATATAAAATGCTGTCGTAGTTATACTTACAGGTTGTTTACTCACACGTGTGTTTGTCCAGGAAATGACCTAGTCACAAGCGTTCATAATAAAATACACCCACACATATAGTACATTTTTTACAGAAATTTTAAGAGCATTGTAGTTGTGTGTATAATCTATTATTTTGCTTTCTAATGCACAAGTGCAGCTCTATTATCGGCAATTGATACGGAAACACGACTTCCTTCGTCCAACAAAACATGTAAACAGCATGTTCTTTACAATGCCAACTGTTTCCATCTTGAACACAAGTTTATGACTTCACACTCCGTCTTCTTGCGAGTAGGGAATCCCCTTCGTTTTTTGGCTTCTCTCTCGCCTGAGAATATATCTTCTGTCTTCCTTCCAATCACACGCGTTGCAAGGAGGTAGTGTGCTAGAATCGCACAACTGCTGACCGTTCTCGCGTGACTATTGCCCCGTGTCTAAAGGCGGTTACAGAATTGAAAACTTTAGCATTAGACTTTAACGTTTAACTTAGCGTTTGCTTTCAGTGCATGGCTTCTTTTAGAGTCGTACACAATGGAGTTGGCTAAATCAAGCAGCCTTAACTTCACGTTTTCGACATACGTCACTCAAAACTTAAGTCAAAGTCAACATGCCATTTGCAAAGAACCAAAATAAATTTTTAAAAAAATTCTGGATATAGTTTTATTTTGCAGTGCTGGGATTTTATAGAAAATGAACCAGACGTGTCCTATATTAACTCCGAAAACATTGTATGCTGCCCTAGGTTCAGGGGGAAACGAGGCGCCGCAATGACGTCATGCACCACCCTCTCTGGAGAACATAATATTACTCGAAACATATGAGACTGGCCAAACTCCTCCTCTACTGGTACTGTTTCGAAACGTACGTTCTTCGTGTAAGGAATCTCTCAAATACGTTTCGGCTTCGGAATGAAAACGCACACATTTCGTACTCACTATTTCATGAAGTATATGCAGGCTTCCTATCTAGTAGAGCACAGAACGTGAATATCAATTACGAGTCTTTACATGTGACATGCACGAATAATATTGAACATTGCATCTTTTGGTTTTTTATGTTTAGGTAGTTTTGAACAAGACCTACTAGGGATAAATCAAGCTCAGCTCTAGGGTTTTTGGACATTCGGGACCGTTGTCGAACATCAGGGCCACACACAGCTTAATCCGCCCCTGTTTACACCACCATATGTAAAATCCAAAAACTACCATATTATTCTTCGTTTTAAATCAAACTGGAATAGTGTGACAAAATTGTGGAAGGAATTTTTTCCAGTCAAGTTCCCGTCGCCTGTGATGTAAGGTAGTGCTAACACGTCTGTAACAGCAATTTTAATATATCGCTCTATTTTTAAGAGCATGCCGCTGAATATACTAAGGTGGATTCACGTGAAAAGATGTTTTGAGTTTTATATCAAGCGAAGTGGCGCACGGGTGAAAAATCGTGAACTTGCGCATTCAAGGTCACCCAGGTTCGAGTCCTGATCTGACCATCCTTGCCACTTCCTTTTCATGCCCTGAGCGCCTGGATCTGTTCGTTTAATCTTTAACAACTCCCTGCTCGTAATTTTGATCTGTTGCAAAATTTAATGGAATGAAGATATTTTCACTCGGCGGAATACTGCCTGTGCATGGTACTAGTAAAATACCCTGTCCTTGAGTATTCATTCATTAATTTCTCTTTATCCCTTTCACTCCCAAGGGTTTTGGTGAAATCCTGAACGACACAATGTTCGTAATTGACTCGTTTCTCTTCACAGCAGCAAGTAGTCACTGCGAGTACTTTCAAGACATGCCACTATACAGCAAAAGCAGCACATCCTAAAAAAAATATTTACGATTATTTTCGTAGTTTAAGCTTTTTCAAGGAAACTGTTGAAGTTAGCTTGTTGAAACAAACGGTATGTTAACATTGTTTTTAGTGTCTATAGTGTTGACGTGCTTTTCATTATGTTAAATTTTTTTTAAATATTTTCAATTAAAAAAAAGAAACTATGATGTTTTAACTGCCTAATTCTAATTATTCTTGTAACAACCTTACAAAAAAGTTTACTTCCTCTTGCAAATTAAAATAGATTGCTAAACTTTAACTAGAAAATACGAATTCATTAATATCTTTTATAAACCAAGTAATTTAAAAACACTTTCCAAAAGTTTTATTATGAATTTATAATATATTGCTTTACTGTGCGAATAATATTTTTCATGGTTTATTGCTAGGGTTTCATCTTTCATTTGAACTTGAATTTTTAAAATGGGAGTTACGTCTCACGATAAATTTAGGAGCGTGATGACTTCATGTACTGCTGGTTGCTGAATAACTGGAATTCCCACTAGGACTCAACCTTAAGAATTTTATTTTGTATTATGGGGTGGTTGAAAGTGACTTACTATTAAGTATGTTAATTATATTCAGCAAGACACTAAAGCCATTTTTCACTCAATAGTAAGACTACTAAGCTTAATTTTTTGTTTATTAGGAATATAAATATTTTAAGCTCTCAGTCAACATTGGTTATTTTAAAACATTTGCAATTATTGATTTTCATCACAGAAAATACAGATATTTATTTACAGGGAATTTTGTATTTATTCTTGGTAGAATAGTTGTTCACACTGTCACAATAAATTACTCATTATTGAATCAACAACTCGAAAAGATATTATTTGTTACAACACTCAAATACACAAGATTTGTCCGTCCGCCATCTTGGCTCTCGGTCCTCTCTTTTATCCCATGATTCATAGCGAAGACAGCTGCCACTTACATGCAACAGAGGCTTAGTTATACAATAAACATGAACGTAATGAACATAAGCATACCGCCCGCAGAAAAAATGTACCCTTTTTCCAAAACAAACACCTACAAACAAGAAACAGTCAGAAGCAATACGAACATTGCCACATATGAACACATAGGCCCTACAGATGCACACAATTTATTGGCAGTGGACATATCATAGAAACTGGCCTAACAAGCTCTCCATTTGGAGTTTAAAGGGTCATAACTCTGACAGCTCCACTTTCACCAGGGTGGATTTTCACGACACAGGCGATTTTCCATATCAATGGAGGCAAGTTTGATTCATTCTCTAGAACAAGTGTGTTTTCTTCAACATTGGGAGTAACAGCGTTCCATTTGGTCCTTTGTTGGAGTGTACGGATATATTCAGTGCTCCAACGCTTCCACACATACTGCTTCAGTTTACTGATCAACTGCCACCGATCGAGGCGGTTCTCCATTAGGTGCGTAAAATCTTGTTCTAGTAAACCAATGAGAGGAGCACCGATCAGAAAGTGTCCCGGAGTGAGTACATTAAATTCCGTGGGATTGGTAGACAAGGGACAGAATGGTCCGGAGTTCAGAAGAATGTAGTCAACTCCTCAAATGTAAGTATTTGTTCACCGATAACTCTTTTCAAATGCAAACTTGGGCGACTTGACCACTGCCTCCCACAAACCTCCGAACTGTGGTCCTACTGGTGGATTGAAGTGCCACATTATATTGAGCTCAGCCAACTGGGTGTGCAGCGTTCGCCAAGCAGGTTAAGAAAACAGGCAGCATTAACAAAATTTGTGTAATTATCTGAATACATTTCAGATGGTGTTCCTCTCGTCAACACAAATCTTTTCAATGCAGCAACAAATGCATCTGTACATAGGGATGACACAATTTCCAAATGAACTGCCTTGCTTGACATACACACAAACACACAGAGGTAACCTGTTGTGACAGGTACCTTGCGAGCTTTACTAAGCTTTGTCAGAAAGCGTACTGCAATGTCAACACCAATATTCAGGAATGGTCGAACTTGTGGAAATCTCACACCAGGCAAGTTTCCCTCGAGTGGTGTAGTTGTTTACCTGACAATTTGAAGCGTTGCATGCAGCGATGGATGCAATATCGAATCAAGCACCTAGCACTCATTATCCAAAACTGTCTTTGGATGATAGACTGGGTAGCTTGTGGTCAAGCATGAAAATAAGTGGTATGATAAAATAGTTAATGATAAGGACTGAGAGGTGAGACTTTGCTGGGAGCAACACTGGATGTTTTCTTTGCTCTGGCAGGCAAGAATTTTGTAGTCTCCCACCCACTCCGACAGCTCCACAAGGGTCCAGGAGTGACTGCAAATTCCGTAGGTTGTTCGGACACTCACAACGCTTCAAAAATTTTTTATCTTCAGAAAGATAATGGAGTTGTACAAGCTTGAGCCAAAAGACCAATGCAGCTCGAATCTCATCACAGTTCAACATTTTTGAATTACAATAAGGTCGTGCACTAAATGCATCCTTGGCTTTAAGTATCCATGCTGTCAAACGTTTCAGTTTTGAAAATGAAAAAAAAAAATTATACAATAGTTTAACAAATTCACTTTGATTTTCTTGAGCAGCAAGGGCTTGATTGTATACCATCTTGCACTCAGGTACTTCCTTCATATTCTCAGTCATCACTTGTTGTATTGGCCAATTTGCCTCAGTCAGAATCTGTCAGCCACTCTGAACCATGAAACCATAATACATTCTCAATTAAGTGCTTAGGAAAGACACCTCTGAATGCTAAGTCGGCTGGGTTACAACCAGAAGAGACATGGTGCCATACACTCGGTGGTATGATGGTCTGGATTTCAGCAACCCGGTTGGCCACAAAAGTTTTGAATTTGTGAGGAGATAACTTTATCCATTAAAGAACAGTTGTAGAATCACACCACATATGCATAGTGAAGTTGAATGGTTGTCTTCAAACAGGGTATTTAGATGTTGCCATAGTCTTGCTATAAGCAGAGCACCAGATAACTCAAGTCTGGGTATAGACAATGTCTTCAGTGGTGCAACCTTTGACATAGCAGTTACCAACTGGGTAGAAATGACTCCGCTAGAATTAATAAGACGAACATAAATTACACCAGCATATGCTCTTTCAAAGGCATCACAAAACCAGTGAAACTGAACATTGTATGCCTCAAGGTAGTCGATGTGCCGAGGAATTCTCACACAAGCTAGGGAAGAAAGAGATGATCTGAAATGTTGCCATTGGTGAGCAATTTATTTAGCGACCGGCTGATATCACTCTAATTCTAGTGTCCATAGTGTCTGGAGTAAGGTCTTAACCCACACTATCACTGGTGCCACCCATCCAAATGGATCAAACAGCCTGGCTATTGTGGAGAGAATACCTCGTTTTGTGATAGCTAACTCTGGAACGTTTATGTGGTAAATAAATTAATCGATTGTTGGACTCCAGTGAATATTGAGAACTTTAATAGCCGGATTTGTTTCTTCATCAAAACACCTAAGAGTTTCATGTTGATCTATAGGAACATCGGCTTAGACCTTGGGATGGTTGCATGACCATTTACGCAGCTCAAATCTTCCTTGAGCTAGCAAAGAGACAAGTTTACCCTTCAACTTATTTGCATCATCAGTAGAGTTGGTTCCAGAGACTATGTCATCCACAAGCACATCTCGTAATAGTACCTGCGATGCACGAGGGAAGTGATGAGCTTCATCCATTGCCAACTGTAAGATCCTCAGAGCTTGGTACGGAGACCCATATGTGACTGTGTTTAGTTGATAAACAAGTACCTCTTCTGGAGTTGGACGCCACAGGATGCATTGATACTGATGATCCTCCGGATGTATTTCAATCTGCCTGTACATTTTACAAATGTCCGCAGTGAATACGATGGGCATTGTTATAAAATTCAAGATGATGTCCCCAAAATACTTCTGAAGTTTCGGTCCAGTAAGCAGCAACTCATTTAATGAAGTACCGGTAGTTGTTGTAGTTGAGGCATCGAAGACAACCCGAACCTTGGTAGTTGAGCTAGTGTCTTTATGTACAGCATGATGGGGTATCACAAAGGTACTTTAGAATTCGCTACTCGACTGGACTGCAGCATGCACTTCTGATCATAAACTTCTGGAACACTCGGCACGTGACATGTGGCCTAAATCACCATACTCTTTCAGAAACATCCTGTATTCATCTGCCAGCTTTGATAGCTTCTTCAACTTATTTTCAAGATGCTTAAACCTTGACCATGCAACTTGAACTGAATCACCAACATTCTGCACCTCTTGCTTAAGCGCGTTCAAGGGCGACAAAGTCATAATTTTATATTTATATGAAATAGTGTTAGTTTTGTAGACGATACTTGAGAGTGCAGTTTACTCTAACGAAACAATTTTAGCTGCCGTAGTTTTCTCATAACGGTGCGTCAAAGTCAAAAATTGCACGTTCTGCTGCCATGCAAACAGAAAAACCAATTGACTTAGCGCATGAAATAATTCAAAGTGAAATTTCATAATATGAGCTATGTTATAAAATAATTGAAAAAATCCCAGGAATTTATTTTTGTATTTAAAAAAAATTGCTTGATTTGCAACTTTTTACTGTAATTTAGCGATTTTCGTTTAATTCAAAATATTACATCGTGGGTTTTTAATGCTTTACTGCATAGCTCATGCGATGTAAGTTCACAGTGAATTATTTTGTTTAAGTAGGTCAGTTGGTTTTCACTAGTTGCATGGCAGCATAACAAGCAAATTTTGACTTTGACACCCCGTTATGTGAAAAATTTTGAGCTAAAATAGTTTCGTAACAGTAAAATATACTCACAAGTATCGTCTACAAAATTAACATTACATAAAAATATTAAATTATGATTTTATCGCACTTGAACACCCTTAAAGGGCAGCCGAAGCACTTATCTTCCATCTGTATTACATGTGTGAGTTGACTGGAAATGATCTTCACATTTTTTTTTGTCCGCAGAAGAGATCACATGGGTTGGTGCTACTTCCTCAATTTCCCAAAACTTCTGTAGCTGCATATCCAGAGGAACACTCCTAATAAAAAATTATGCAGATGGGTTATTTACACGTGATTCTCATTGTGTTTTGCCGGTTACAACCCAACCAAACAAAGAATGAAAATCATTAGGCTCACCTGATATTTTCGGACCTGTCATCACCTCACCTACAATGTCAGCTGATAAGAGCATGTCAATGGGTTCAGGCCTATCAAAAGTTTGATCTGCTAACTTTAAGTCCTTAAGGTGTCTCAATGAGCTAGAGGGATTTCTTGAGCATAGCATGGGATGAGTGATATCCCGTAACACAATGACCTTAGTTTCAAATTGAATGCCGTGTATACCGACAGGTGTAATGACACAGTGTACAGTTCCTCTGGCTCCTCATACAGAAGTTTGGCCGACACCAGCAATGGGTACACCCTCACGACTACATTTTAAACCCAAGCGTTGCACACAGTTTTCAGAGATAAATGATTCTGTGATGCACCATCTAACAATGCTCTTACAACCTGGAACTGTCCTATGCTATAACTTACTTGAAACAATGCAGTAGCTTACAAGATGGTAATTTGTTGATGATGATTGTCATCATCAACAAGGTGATAGTTTGTTGATGATGACTGTCGTTTGACAATGTAATGAATTCAACTCACTAGCAGAGCAGCCCTGTGATGACTCTTAATTATTTGATGAAGACTCATTGTCTTGTGGTTGATCTGGAGGATTCTCACAGTTAAAGTGCAAGAGTGAATTATGTTTCTTATGACATTGTAGGCATTAAACGTTTGGCATGCATTTCACAGCACTATTATAAGGTTTTAAACAATGAAAACACAGGGATTGACTCTTGACAAAGTCAACTCTATCTTCAACACATTTTAACAAAAACTGTTCACACTTGTGTAACAAATTATTCTCCTTGCATACTACACGACACATGGCTTGTTCTAATGCTACACGTGTAGCATACTACAGCTACTTGCATGTCTAGAATTAGACTTCCGACTTGTAATCAGAGGTTTTCTGTAGTTTCAACTTACAGTACTTGTGGACACACACTGATTCTTAACCAACTGGACATTCTCACAAGCTACAGCACGGTGCTCCAGGAATACAAACAGTGCTTCACAAGTTGGCAGGTCCTCTTCAACTGTCAGTTCAAAGTCTTGTTGAAGCGAAGGGTCTAGTTTTTCCAACAGTATATTCAGTAAGAGGAAACTCCATTCAGCAACCGGGAAATTGTCAGCGTTCAAGGCATTTACAGTTTCCCTGACATCACTAACAAAATGTGACAGTGATTGTGTGGGATTGGATGTCACTGGCAACAGGTGTAATATTTTTTGCACATGAATAGTTGCGGTAACGCGTCTGTTCCTGTATCTTTTCTCGAGTAGGGCCGAAACTGCATCATAATTTTCATTGGTAAGTGGGAGATTACTTACCGACACTTTGAGCTCGTCAGCCAAGCAACTCCTAACAGATAGTGCAACTTTTGCACTTTGCTTAATGAAGTGTCTTGATGCACTATGGACCTTAAAAGGTTCAGAAAACGACAACCATTCGGCTGCCTGAGAACAATGGCAATGGAAGTGGCGGCAACACTGTGCGTTGAATAGCTGGACGTTGCTCTGTATACTTATTTATGTACGATACGAAGATGCCGGAAATATTTTTCACACGCCGCAAAAGCATCCTTCAGCTCTTGAACAGACCTTTTCTCAGCCTTTGGCGGGATTGCACACAAAGCAAAGTAATTTCCGTGAAACTCATCTCGCTTTTCAGACACTTCCTGAAATTCAAAAACGAATTCTTTTAATTTTTCCGCGTCGTTTGTGGCTTTGTCCAAAAGTGATCCGACTTAATTTACCTTTTCTATCTCATAATAAAATATTATGAGCTGTAGCAGGTCGGTCGTTGCGACTGCAACTGTACATAAGGACACGTTTACGAATGAAGTAAACAACCAAACGCCACCTCTTGATTCTTATATCCGGCCTGGAGGGCCAAAATGTTCACACTCACACAATAAATTACATACGTAATTCAGTACTGACCAAACAAACAATACTCCACAAGTCTATTGTTAATGTTCATTATGTTCATGTTTATTATATAACTATAGTTAAGCCTCTGTTGCATGTAAGTGGTTGCTGTCTTCGCTATGAATCATGGGATAAAATATTTTTTTCTTTTATGAATCATGGGATAAAAGAAAAACATTTTTTATCCCATGATTCATAGCGAAGACAGCTACCACTTACATGCAACAGAGGCTTAACTATAGTTATATAATAAACATGAACATAATGAACATTAACAATAGACTTGTGGAGTATTTTTTGTTTGGTCAGTACTGAATTACGTATGGCTGTAATCCAGTCTACAGAAAGAGTGAGTGCTCCGAAGAGTCCTTTTGTGAGTTTGGTAAATCAGTTTAAAGGTTCATTATCACAATACCAGCACTACTTTCGAGACACACTAGCCAGTGCAGTTTTACCTGTACTGAATACTAACTATCCATGTCTTCACTCTAGGTCTAACGTTGGTAAAACTGGGATGAAGTATGATGTAGGCTACATTATGCGGATTGGGGATCACATAAAATCATTACAGTGCTTGAAAAACTTTCATAAAAACCATTAAGGTCTATCATTAACATAATTTTGGCAAGTGGAAACCGTGCAAGATAAAATAAATGGGAGAAAGATTAGAATAAATGAATTCAATTTAATATATTATGATCAAAATAACCTTACCTCCGCGTTGACAGCCAGTCACCATCAAACACTGCCAACAACTGGGAAAAATCGTGCAATTTTAATAATCATGTTTATTGCCTACAATTAAGAATTCACTTCTTATTCAGCTGGTAAAATAACCATGGAAAACCGTAAAATGTTCATGTTTCAGTACTTTAGGATCCATATGATTCCTTCTGGTTGGCTACTCTCAATATATTAACTGGCAATGTAGTTACGGAGAATTGAGGCAAATAGAAGGCAAGATTGGACAGGCAACTTATTTTGAAAGTAGGTCCAAAAAGTACGCTAACTGCAATTTGTGGTTCTAGAGAACTATGTCCATTTGTAGCAGCTATTCTACTGCCGAGCACACTGATTCAGACAGATTACGGACGTAGAGTTGCTTTAAAACCGTGTACATAGAGTACTCGTTCATTTAATCATGCATGAACCCCTGTTTTCAATGTACCGAGTTTATTTAACATACATGATAAAAGCAACAAACGTCATTGTGTGTAATTTTACACTAAGCACAATGGAAATGAGTAATGTTAATGCGTGGAGGTAGATTTTCATGGATTGGTTTCTGAATAAACTGAATTACATTTCGAATACAATGATTGCCGGCTCAATATCTCGTCATCCGGCCCGGGCATACTGAGCTTACAGCAGTACGCCGGCGCCTGGGAAGTAGGCTACTTGCCTTTAAGCATTCGAAGCCTTGGCAACTGGACTAACTGACAAGGGTGGTTTGCTAGGCAGAGTACATAACATCCAGGGGCTTTACCTGAAAAAAAAAAGGGGGGCAGGGTACATGCTCCCCTTAGCAATTTAAAACATAGATCATCCTTAAAATATTATAATTTCTTTAAATGGTATATTCCATCTTCTTGTTAGGAAACTTCTTAAATAGAACAATCTTTGACCTTAAGATCTAAAATTTTCTAAGGGAGGACCCCCGAGCCGCCCCCCTTATATGGCTCGGAGTGTGAGTACCTACGTCTTCTTTTTAAGGCATGCCCCCCTCCCTCCACTCCTCAAAATCCAAGAGCTGGATCCCCCCTCTGCATATACGCGGGAAATTCCCGGGCATGTGCAGTGGGAGTATCCAGCTGCGGGAAATAGCCTAGTGATGCGAGTTACAGACCCCTCCTGCTGTCAACCGAAACCAGGCTTGTTGTTACTACAGTAATGCTTCCTAGAGCCCTGGTGGACTATGTCCTTTCTCTTTGTGTCCTCTGCATGCAGCTCATCTCAACTGTGTGAAGAGGGAGGAGAAAAGGAGAAACCTCAGATTGCGATGCACCAAACAGTGTACTCATATCATGTTCAATAATTTCAACAAGTTCATAACCTACTAAAGTAAGTACAGAGGCCTTATGAACTGGATATGGTGCGGAAACAGGAGAGCGACAAAGGTTGAGTGAGAACTGCATTGTTTTTAAACGCTGCGTTCTAAGTTGGGTGGCAGTATTCATGAAGTGGTCTTTTATCTATGGAGCTTCAAGTGATGGTCCCACAAGTTTACTTGTAAACAGATTGTAGCAAAGGCCAACACAGACTTCTAGTCTCGTGTTTTATGAAACACTGTGGTATTTATGACCCAAAAAACCATACTGTATTTTTTTTTTTTTTAATTTTATAAAACATAATTAGATAAACGTATTGTGATTAAGTTAAACAGTTTCACATAAAAAGAACAGGCATGACACACACTACCATCATTCATTTCATACATCAAATGTTTATAATTAGGGCTCAATTGTTCCAGAAAAATTATGTATATTGAAAAATTTTCTGAACACATTCCGGCCTAATTATACGAGTAGGCCATACATTTACACCTCAATTTCCATGCCTCTATTGTTGAAGAAGGTAAACGGTTTTCGATATAATCGCAAATTTAACATGTTTTCCCAGAATTTCAAACAAATAAATAAAATAACTCAATATGGCGAGTAATGCACATCCTTAAGAGCTCAGCGAGAAAAATTTCGTTTACGGAAAGCAGGCCCATTACTAGACTTGTGATGGGGTAAATACATTTTCCTTGGTTTGAATACTCTACAGAAATTTGCAAATGATCCTCGTGGGCTGAGGTACATTTGATCGAACTCGACGATTCTTGCATACAAAAATGAGCAAAATCCAGTTCTGCCTGCCAAGGTAGCAACATCTTGGTAGTGGATTGCAGCGACCATCTGCAACAGGATGTGTCACATAGGAAGCAGATGTGCTACCACCTCGCTGACGTGTACCTGGAAATATTCATACATACCAACTGGCCAACGATTGCACTGTCGGTGCGGCAGACTGGGTGATTAGTAGAAGAATAGCGCACAACTGGAAGTAGTCTGTCGGTGAAGCTTGAGTAGACCAAGGTAATAATATATTAGCGAAATGAAATGAAACGAACCGCCTTAAGGAACTTGCAGGCTGAGGAAGCATATGTGTGCAGTACAATGGAACTAAGCAGCGTCGGAATTTGGACGTCGAGGCAACTTGGCACTTGTCAGGGCCCTGTCTGGTTAATGGTGATGGTACCTTCCGGTGGCGCGTTTTGGCGGGACTGCAGAGAGTGACCCTTCCCTAGTAAAAGATACAGAGAAAGAAATTGAGACACATGATTCTGGGTGGAGATGTGAAGGAAGAGGGGTTGTAAAATACAAGAAAAGTGGTGTACGTGCGCTGTTTCGTGTCCCGGCAGGGGTAGAACCAGTAGTGGAACTGATGTGTTGCAACAGAATCCACCTTGCACTCCAGGTCCAACTCCACAGCCGAACGAACCGTAACTGAGCTGAACTACTCTGCTGTTCGTTTTGGGTTTGTTTTAGTGAAGAGAATGGCATGGAAGCAGAGGGGAAGGAGGAATATTAACCCATGATCCTGATGGGATGAGATGGAGAGGGAGGGGGAGGATATGATGGAGTTGTGGGTGAGTTGAGATATTTTGGTCAGTGCTCAACATAGAGGTCTTTAGCACTGGTGAGGGGTGACATGAGGTGAATATGAAGCAGCGCCGGAATGAATGGGTGGGGAAAATAGGTGATCCCCGAGAAAACCTGCCAACCAGATTTGGTGGTGCAAAGTTACCCATGCTGGTGCAAAGTATACCCACTTTACGGTAGAAATCTGTAAGGTGATTCCCTAACCAAGATCACATAGAAAACATCATTGGAACAATGTCCTACACAGTGACAGCTCATGGGTAGAGATGATGGTTTATAGCGGGAAAAGACTATTTGCTAGACTTCAACGTACGTTCAGCTTATGAAAAGATGACTGGCTTTCGCTTGTACGTGTAGCTGTTACCCTATTTGACTGAGCCAATAGGAATCCCGCTATTGTAATATTTTATGTGTGTTATTGGTCTGCAGACAGCTACGTTGTATCAGCGTTTTCAAGGCTATGTTGGCAAAAATTTTTTCGCAATATTCCATCATCTCTACTCATGGGTTGTTGCCAGGTGGAGCTACAGATAGTTGGAACTGTACAATATTGATGAACGTGCCATGGATCAATAACCATGAAAGATTTGCCGCTACTAGATCTTTTGTGACCACTGAGTAGTAAGGGGCACCTGCACATCAGTGTGTCAGTGGCTTAAAGTGAACCAGCACACAATCCTGTACAGTTCTTGACAACTGGAGCCGCACCTGGCAACAACCCACGAGCTGCCACTGGTTCTACAGTAACACATAAGAAAGATAGCCATTGTAAATAATCAACATTTTAAGTGGTTTTAACTGAAAATAATAAAACGTACTGGAAATAAAAGAAAAATTCTGTTAAAGAATGAAGTTAATAGACATTAAGCTTTTGCAGTGGAATACCAGTCGCAGAACCAGGAGGAGGGGGCATGCACAATGGTATACTCAATTTTTTGTTTAGGAAATGCCTTAAATAGCACCATTTTGCACCTTAAGAACTAAATTTTTTCCGTGGGAGGACCCCTGTATATCCTCTTGTATGACTCAGAGTGTGGACATAGTTACTTTTTAGGAATGGGCCCCCTCAAAATCTAGAGCTGGAGTATCAACATACTCATGTGTATGTATGAGGGTGTTTCTAAATAGGAGGGGGGGGGGCAAACTATACATACGTATTCTTCACGAAAAAAACAAGACGAGAACATGTTTTGCAGTTTTCACCTAATCTTAATATTAAGGGAGTAATGAGCATCAAAATACTAAATTATAAAACAATGTTTCCCAAAATATGGGACATTGAAAAAAAAAAACACTAATTTCAGCAATGCTTACCAGTAATGCTACTGTGATCTTCAAAGCAACAGAAAATGTTGTGTGATACCTTCCACTCTTATGAAAACAGCAGGGGTGGCTACCTTCTAATAGCATACAACTTTATTAGAGTCAAGATTTTCAAACATTTGAAGATGGTTTATTGAGCAATTTAACAAAAAAGGTGCTCTTATTGCAACTGCCTCGGACCCAGCATTTTCTATCAAATCACATATGAAGCTGCACTGATAGTCTCCCAGCAACAAATATTAACAATTGTATCACAATTTAGAAACACATTGTTGAAGTTTAATGTCTACCATTGTGAATGCAGTACACACAACAAAACTCACGTGTACGCAGTATTGCATATACTCTATGCTCAGTAGCGTAGGTGCTAAATACAGAACTAGAACATTATTCAACAATGATGTACAACCACAAAATAAGTTGGGCTTGGATATAAACCTCACCTACCACATGAAAAGGGATAGAGATTGAAAATGTGTTATATTTAACAGATAAACTATACGTAAAAGGTCGAAAGAGGGTACAAATTGAAACACAGCCCCCCTCCCCCCAATTTGAGAAAAAACCTGTGTATGTATGCACATGGATTACTTATTCAAATAAAATTGTAGAAAAGCAATGTTTCCAGACTACAGGTGCACTATAGCTATATATACAGTCTCATAATAAGTACACCATGCGGATCATGGGCTAAATTGGAAACAAAAATGTCAGTGGCAAAATGTAGAATGATGACATTTTCCATGCACAATGTGGCAACACTGTAGTTAAGTATCCTCATGCACTCCACAGATAAATAAATTACTGTGCTACTACTGTTCTTACCTGCACGTATGGGTGTAGTAGGACAAACATGATTCTATGTTTACCTAACATAACATACATTAAATAATACCAGGATGTGAAGTGCACATAATATGTCGCTGTAATTACATTTCTGTCACCAGTTCACATACGTAAAATAATACGTACCTGGACAGGAGTGCAAAAGGGGACTTTTCCGGTGCAGTGTTGCCATACTGTTGCTGTACAACATTTCGCCTGTTACATTTTTGTCTCCAGTTTAACTCAGGAGGTTCGGTTGGTGCGTTTGTCATGGATTTGTTTCGGGGGGAAGGGGACACACACACAGAAAGACCGACATATATCTCTGTGGGTGACCTTGAATAACTTTTAAAACTCTTTGTTATATTGTAAGGGATATGAAAATGAGTAAAATGATAGAATACACTTACATCACCAAGGCTGTGAAGTACCCATAAACACAGACACAAATTGTGGTCTGTGAGATTCTCAATCTGCACTGGCCTAGCAACAAATTGCAGTAGCGATGTCTACCAACGTGTTAAGTGTGTCGAGGTACGAATTTGGGGGGCAGCTGTAATGTATTGATCACATCCCTCCAAGGTAATTCCAGTTTGATGCCCGGTTGTGAGCTGCAGTTTTCTCCCGTTTCATTTCGAGCAAGCTCCATAATAACCTCGCTCACCCTCATTAATTTATTATTGTGCTACATAGACACCTACGTAGGCCTACTGCTGCCTTAATTTTATACATATGTGTTGACAAAATTTATTTCACTCTTTCTGTACCTATGTGCTGTGTGCACATTAAAATATCTACATGTGAATCTTTCCATCATTTACTGTACATTTTCCAACACAAATACTGTAAACTGTAGTAGGTACGTTGAATGCTTGGACAAAGTTGATATAAAAAATTGGTGCACTACCATGGATGTGAATCCCAGACCTATGGGTCAATATTCAAATGCTCTCGCATTGAGCTACCAGGGCAATGATGAAGTAGTAATTTTCTTCTCAATGGGTGAACGGATGGAAGTACGTATGTATATATACAGTAGTAATTTTTTTAAACATTATTTTCAATGTTTTAATTTATTATAACCTTGGGAAAAGTATTTCTTTAAGTAAAAGCCACATTTATAATTTACAACTGTTTTCTCTGTAGACAATGATTTCCTAAGTTTAAAGTATACTAATTAAATATGCAACTAGTACAATAGAAACTAATCCTTGAAACATTTACTTAAGAAAATTGTTACCTCCCAGTGAAGAATCTCGTCAATTTTATTTTATATTGTGTATAATTTACGTGAATAACTATGAAATATTAGGTAGTATTTATTTGCTAACTAAGAAATGAGTATTCTATCTGTCAGTTACATCTACTTTTGGTATATTAGTAAATTATTTACGAAGATTCATCATTCAGTGTTAAGTCCATGGGTACAACATTGAACTATTGTATTACCTTTGCCTAAGGTCTTCTTGGGATATACTGCATGGCAACATGAAGAGCATGGATGCATGAAAAATTTGCTGTGGGTGGTACTACTGTACACTGTAAAACATGTCACAGATATAGGCTAAAAACCGAAAACTAAATAAAACCTAGAAATTTTGCGCTGCCCTGAGTGTTGATTTTTATTCCATAAATAAATAACCACTACACCCTCACTACAAACATAAAAACATGTGCAGTACTAATTTTGAAGGCATTACTACATTTTTAAAAAGATTATTTAGCAAATTGGCAAACTCATGATCATACAGTATGCAAGCAAAACTATCTAAAATTTTAAATGGTACACAAAAAATTTTTTGAAAACTTTGTAGGTGGTTATACGTGTAGGCCTAGGGAAACTTTTAAACACTTCCATAAATTAATTTATTGAATTTTGCATAAAGTTTAAATGTTCTATTACCTGGGCAAAATAAATTTAAAATACTTTACATACAATAATTTTATTTTACTCTCTATGGAACTTACTAAAATAACAAAACACCAGCGAATCATGTGACTTTGAATGACTCAGGAACCCATATAAATAACACACAAACCCTTTGTACATGGCATGCTCAGCTAACCGCACACTAGGAAGATGCTTGGGTCAATGAGACAAAAACAATTCTTGAATGCCCAAAAATCTATGGACCAGTGAGATAAAAACATTTTTAAGAGGTGGATGATACACACACGACACACTATATATAAGTTACATAACATCACATTGCAACTTTTTTATAATAAAAAAATACCCTGGTCACCCTCATCACATATTTTCTACACCTTTACCCTGCATTGCAAAAATACGTTACAGTATACTTTATTTGGCAATAAAAAACACATTAATAACAGTTTCATAATTGTACCTTGTCATTCCTCTCAATTTACTATTACTGTATTACCAAAAACATTATTTCATAATCTTTCCCAAACTTCAACAATTTTTTTGTCTAACATTTAAAATACAACTACAGTAGAGCCCCGATTCAACGAACTCGGGAATAACGAAAACAGTGATTTAACAAAAGGATTTTCAAGAACCTTCAAAATATAACAAAAAAATGTATTAAATAACTATGTTACTTTGATAAAATGGAATATTAATTGTAACTTAAGTCCTTTAAAAATACTAGCACCGACCACAGTATATTCTTATTTCTCAGTAGAAAAGCTTAAACCATCAGTCGAGAAACAAAAAAAAAATTCGTTAAAATTCGTTGAAAACTTTGGCCGCAGGAATGATTTTGAGATACGCACGCGCAGGCGCAGCCGAGCGAGCACCGCTGTGTTGCATAACAAGCGCGCGCCTAGATCCTCATCCTGGCGGCTAGTGAGTGAACGAGCATCTAGGTACCCAGTCTCCACAGCGCGGCGGTGGACAGTGCAAGAACCAATTCATAGATAGTGCTTCGCGTCTCTGTTAGAATGCGCTGCAGGGCAGTGTGCTCTCTTGAATAATTCTAGTACCAATAGAATGCAGTGGTGTGTAGCGTGATTATTAACACTCGCGTTCCGTGATAACACAAGCGAGTTTATAAAAAAATACATAATGTTATTTATGCAGACTTTTTACAACGAATTTATTACCATAAACGTAAATAATTTGTTTCTCCGATGCTAAAAAAACGCTTGAGTGCAAAGTATTTTCAGCTATTCTCCGTTCACTCTAAGTTGAGTTCTGAAGTAAACAAATAAAATAATATCATTGCACTTCGCTAGCTTCTAATTGGCTCAATTTGTGCATCGCGCCGACGTACTATTTCCAACCGACAAAAGTGGTGTGTACAGTCGGCATCATAGGAAACAACAACGCCGTATATATTAAAACAATATTGCGTGAAAATTTCGTACGTGTTATTGACATAGGGAAACAAAAATTACACAAAAACTTGATATAAATATTGACATGATATGTAATTACTGTATATTTCAAAATTTAATAGTAATTGTCAAGTCATGACTAACGATTGTATTCAAATATTCCGGTATTAACGTAACAAAAATTTGGTACTACAAGCAGAAAAAAAGTTGACAACAAAGATGAGTGATTACACTTACTGTAAAGTACTCCTGGATTATTTTGTACTTCGTTTTGGAAAAATTACATTTTATAAATCACCAAACAATCTGTCGATAATTCACGACACATATTGTTTTTTTTTATCATAAAAGATTGCTATGCGAGATTTTTATTCTTGCCTTATAAACATCACCACAGTTTGTTCAGTAATGAAGACATATCTCCACGTTTCGAAAACCATGCAAGACATTTTCACTGTTCACGTCCAGCATCACATAACCTAATCTGCAAGTGACGTAAATATAAACCGACGCGAGGACAGAACAAAATAGAACAAGGAACTTTGGTTCGGACCACGCGGCCGTGGATCGGACGAACTGAAACGGAAAATGGCCGAACGAAAGAAAACATTCGCGGGAACCACAACATTGATGCGTTAACGTCCAAAAATACTTTGAAAAAATAAAACATTATATCTGATTGTGATATTTCTGACTTATTTTTACGGTGGTAATTATTACTGAACTAAACTTTTGGTATCTTCAGAGTATTGTGCGTCTCTAAATACTGGCAAGTGTACCAAGAAACTCGTACGTTTAGCAGTGCGTCAGTCGTTAAATAACTCGTGAACCAACTGTACGGACGTGTCGTCCGCTAACCATAATTAAAGTAATAAACATATAGCGTTGTAGATTGTGTTTCTAACGTCTGTATATTTGAGATATTTGTTAATAAAACTCTCTCATTAAGTGATGGAGTGGTAAATTTATATGTACACGACAGATAACAAAGATCTATTTCTTATGCAAGATCACAGTGCACGGCGGTCGGCAGCCAATGAACATGTTTGTTTATAATTTGCTTTGTTTATCCTAAAACTCAACTAAGAACGGAGAATAGAAAACCAACGAGTTTGTTTGACGAGCGCGGCTTGCATACAAGCTATAATGGCCGCTGCCGTGCGTATTTAATTATTATTTTACCGTTTTCTCGCAAACTTTTAATCCAGTTTTCCATGCAGTTTTATTTTTTTACAACTTTTCATGGGAATTTCCTTAATTTTGTTGGTGGAGCAGGCGGGAGATAGACGAAAAGATTGACAGCTCGGTGTGTTAGTCAGCACGTCTCACGTGTTGATGGTGCGCGCAAGGACGGCCTAACTCACCATGCGCACGCTCGCCGAGCGTTGCACTGGAAGGTTTTGAAGTTTTTTGCCGATTTTTTTTCTTTTCACGGTTGTGACTCACTAGTTGACGGTAAATGTGTTCTGTTATTGTTTTGAGCCAATATACTTGTTTTAAAATTACCTTAAATTCTGACTAAACATGCCCGAGGATTTAACCATTTTTTTGTTGATAAAAAAAGGGAGGGGGGGAGGTGAAGTCGGATTTAACGAAACATTGATTTAGATTAAACATTTTCGGGTCCCATGGCATTTCGTTAAATCGGGGTTCTACTGTAACTGATTCGAAATTCATTAACTACATTTCTATCAAATTTGTTTACTCAACCACCTCTTGACTTTCTTACAACTAGTGTATTGTTCAATTCTTTAGGTTTGCAACTAATCAGATTTATCTTTACCTCCAAAAACAAAAATTTTTTTGTTTCATCCACTTGTCTAAATACAACACAATGTGACACCAAAATTATAAACCCAACATAAAAACTTTCCCAACAGCCTGAAAACATTCACAGTTAATATACTAGTGTACCAAATTAAAGCTACCTTCTGCACCTCAGAACCGTCCATGCCCTTACGTCAACAAAAAGATTAATTTCATATTTATAATTGTGTTTAATATTAAATTAAAAAATTTTGTCAAAAATTTTGTTTGAAATATTTCAAATAGGCTATGTAGTTCTTTTACTCTTAAAACTCCCAATTTTTGAATTAAAAGCATTAATTCATCGCTCCCAAATACTTCACAACTAATCATATTTGGTCAACCCACTATATTATTGATAGTACAGTGTAGTAATCTCATGTTTACTGTAAAATCCAGGATTCTTCTTTCTTATTGTTCTTACACCTTCAACTGTCCTATGGTTACACTGTGTTGTTAACCCATCCCCACTGCTGAAAACTCTGCTACACGTTCTTGGTAAACAATTTCCCCACTGTTTGAGTTTTATACTCCTTCCTTTTCCCTGAAAAATTTTGAACATCAAGTTTACTGTTGACAGGAATACTAAGCTGTGTATGTCACAGATAAAAATAAATATATAAAAAAAAAAAATTGTGTTTCATTCTTCACAACGTTACCATTTACTTGAAAATTCATCACATATTGCATGAGGTGAAAAGCTGATTTTGACATTGTGTGTGTAACTGTATTGTATGGAAAGTGCTTAATATTACTGATAGACATGAAATTGCATAAATATAATGCAAGAAATATTTTCTTGGGGTAGGAAGTTGAACTTATGGTGTAGCTTTACAATAAAATGTATCCATTCCGTATGAAAGTTTATGTTGACTTAAGATGGTGATTTCATATACTGTATGTACAAAAGCTTCAATATAAAGAACTTTACGGGATCAAACATTTTTTATGTTTGTAATAGTCAAGTTCTTTATATTGAAACACAAGCAGTGTTCCAAATAGGAAGATATACATACACCATAAATAACATAAGTTAGAACACACAAACGTATACACTGTAAATAGAATAGGGAAAAACATTTATATAGGTGATTCGGAATAAAGTGAACACTCAAAAAAGCCCTGATTAGTTTCTATTTTCTGCCAGTTTATATCTTTCCGCTGCATGTAATCATCAACATTGCCACGTGCTTTTATTTACATAGGCTTGTACAATGTTTACATTACACTGCTCCGATGTTATCTACAATATCTACTCATTAAATGCACGGATGCTGAATATATGCTATACTCAGTAGTAATCTTAGTTATAAATACCTGCTAGTAAACGTCTTATAACACTGGTTTCTCTGTGTCTACTCGAACAGCGCTATTACCGTTATAAATCTCGTAAATGTATGCACAGTATAGTCTAACTTTTAAACTAAAACCGCCACTAAAAACACACACAACAAACGCAACTCAAGAATACAAATTCCGTTCCGCATACTGCAATGAACGACGACACACGTAAAGAGAAACAATAAATAACATATTTTCTTAATGTATAAAACAGGAAAAAAAATACTGTTACTATTTCCAGATAGGCTACTCAGGCTGGCGATCATAAAACAAAACAACTTACATTACTAATGACTTCCCATAATTTACCAATGATATTCATAAACAGCCACTTCTAGTACTTTTGAATGTGTATCAGAAACCCATATTCATTACACAACGGACAAACAAACTGAATGACGCAATACGCTTCCAAGCGAAGCTTGGTGAAGCGGCGATAACCTAACTCTGATGCCATCTGTCGGTGGAACTTTAAACTACCTCTGTGGCGCGAAGCATTAGCGGCGTCAGCCAACGACAATCGGCTCTGTCGCATCGCTTTGTGCTTGCGCTAATTAAATAAAATTATACAGTCAGTTGGTATGTCAATAACAACTTAAACCTTTTAAAGTATATTAAATACAGAGAGGTCGTTCGCATTTGTGGTTGTTTCACTAATGCTGTATTCAAATAAGAAAATGCACGGAACTACACGCAACTATTCACTACCAACCATACAAACAATAATGTAACTGTTTTTAACGGTGACTTATATGCAGTAACGGCTAGTGATTTTTTTCAAAGGTTAAATCTTTAGTGCTCACTTTATTCCGAATGACCTATAAAAACATACTAGTCTCCAGAATTATTATTTTTTATTTATTTCAACTATAAATTAGAAACCGAGTAAACAAAAAGTACAAAAAATTTTGGCAAACATTACTTATACTGACCCTCCAACATTATCCATTATACCACACAGTTTGAAATGTGGGTTATAATAAACATTATTTACGAAACAGGGTAGATATAAATATGTAGGTAATTTAACAGTAATAAAAAACGTGAAAAAGAACTAACAACTTTGAATCACCTAGATACCATGAATGTATTTGTATTTCAACTCATATTTTCCGTTCAAGAGACAACAATTTTACACACATTTTCACTGTTTTTTGCTGCCAATAAAATTTATTCTAGATTATATAATCTCTTCCATTGTGTTAATTAACAAGTGTGACGAAAATTTACTGTGTGTAATTTCCCTGATACCTAAATTCAGGAAAATTATGTCCTAACTCCACTGCTAACGTAAAATACAGTAAGGCACACACTTATGTAAGGGTCATATTCTTGAAATAGTTATGTTACTCAATTTGTTCATAAGCAAATTGTATGTACTGCTCGAATACAACTTGAGTTGTAACTACAGTATTTGCCGGCATATAAGACGACTACTTTTACGTATTTTTGGCCTTCAAAAATTGCTACTCGTCTTATATGAAGGTACAAAAACTCTCGGGCGGAAAAAACGAGGATCTAGGTATTGTACCACACATTCATGTGTCTACTATCTAGTGTTAGACTAGCAGACAACAGCGCACAGGAATGCAATGACCTTGCAAGCAGCTGTTGTAGCCAGGCGTTGCCATGTAGTGGACGGCATTCCTCAATCCCGCGTTGCCAAGTCGTGCACAGCTGCCGGCAACTGATGATGTCGCCGGCCGCCGCCGTGCACTTCCTTGGCTCTTGGGCGCCCGGAGGTCAGTAGTAATCCACGTTATTTGTTTATGTGTCTACTATGATGTTTGTATGACTGTAATAAATGCATTGAAAATATTTAAACTAAATTTTTAATGTTTTTAATGTAAAGGAAAAAAATATTTTTCTGTCTGGAATTTCAAAATTAGTAATTTACTTTTTTTCAAGATTTTGTACCTTCAAAACAATGACTCCTCTTATATGCGGGGTCGTCCTATATGCCGACAAATATGGTACATACTATATATTTTCGTGCAATGTTTAGAAGTAACAAGTCGATTTGTAAAAATAAAATGGCACGAAACAAGACGTACATAAGATGTAAAGAATACTGAGAACATCCTTGTATCATGTGCCCTGAATGGGTCACTTCATCTCCTCTTACTACTCATGTGGCACGACACTCCTCTCCCTTCTCTGTCTTGGTATACAGCTGTCCTTTTCCATGCAGATGCCACTCCACTCGCCCACATGGCCAGCCTTGAGAATGAAACTATGTCACAGATAAGTGCTAGGTGATTACCCCACCAGTAGGATAGAGAGGGCTGAAGATAAGAAAAGAATGTCGCCTGTGGCCGAACATCAGAATGTCGCAGTGCGCGCACGTGTGTGTGTGTGGTGCCTGTCATTGCACAGCTGCATACATTTTCTCCAGTTCATCACTCCCTCGATATGTGCTGGACAAATTCAGTAACAGGAATCCTGCCTACAAGTGTACTTTACTGTTATGAAGAAAAACAGTGTCAATAGTTATGGTTGCTAACTCAACAAATAGTTCTTATGAAAACATAAAAATTAAAACAAGTACATAGCATTGTCATAGATAGAAAATTAAAGCATTATACTTAAGGTCGCCACCAACCCGTGCGTGAGAAGCTCAAAAGTGACGGAGACATAACAGTATTTTTCACGAAACTGGCCATTTAAATTACCTGGTATATGACAATTTAAGTTCACTAATTAGAAACTGCTACTTATTATTTATATCTTTAATATATATTATGTATTGTACTTGTCTTAGCAGAGCTGAAATGTTGGCGGTTTTTATGATAACTGACAGTTTAATTGACTAGCACTCTAGGAATCTCATTCCTGTAATACCTCTTTACAAGATACCTAAATATTGAAAATCATGTAGATATATATGGATAACCACCTTTTCACAATTGTAATACCATACTAGGGTTACTCGAACATTCGAAATATCGAATTTGAATATTGCATTATTCATTTCGATTTCGGTAACAATTTTGATATCCGAAAGCTTATCGAAAACGAAAATTATCGTTAACAACTAATATTCGATCTCTTTTGAATGTTCATTTAAGTGAGTCCTTACTAAAATCCAGTTCAACACAAATCTCCCGTTTTTGCAAATTACAGTTCAGTACAATCACAAATTTTACAGCGAAGTTTAATTAATAAACGAACCTACAGTATTTTGATACTCCCGAGCCGCAAACTTAAGCAACCAATGCTACAGTAAAACTCTTTTAAATGTTTTTCAGGAAACTATAGGCCTATGCAAAAAAAATCCTAACACCGTAAACTTCTCAAAAGGGAAGGGGTTTTAACAAAATCAGTGCAGATGGTGGAATCCTCAACCAATAAACATTTTTTTAAAAACAAAATAACATTAGGATTTGCATCAATTTCCGATATTATCTCCAGTTTTTCTTCAAACCTTTACGCTCTCCACTTTACTGGCATGCCAATACTTGTAAAAACCATCTTGCCCTACAGTAAAATTATCGCAGTTCATATCCAGAGAGATTATTTTAATATACACTAAATTCAATATTGTATATGCTAAAATAATGTGCTTCCTAACACTTCTACAGCTTTTCAATAACATCAACTCAACTGCCAGTCAGATCACGCTGCCAATGCAAACACAGGCACAAATCAATGAATAGCGGCACTTCAATTTTCATTACGTCTTCCCCACTGGATGTTAACCTTTTCCAGACATTTTAATGCTGCTTTGATTAACTGTGACAAATCCTCGTTGATTAATTAATAATTGAAGCCACTAAACTGCTTCAGGTTGCAACATTTATTAGCAGCCTACAGATTTTTCACTTCAAAGTAACGTAATAATTTATAATTGTGCTAGCCAGTAAAGTGAACAGCCTGCGACGTACTGTTAAGGTTTCGCAAGATGGCTGCTATAACTGTGGGGGTACGGTATTTAGGTAGAACAGCGGCTCTGGATAAATACAAACCTGAACAGATGATTGGTTGAACATACAGAGAAAAACCCAATCAGCGGGTGGGATTGGTTGCATATACTTGGAAGAGCATGTGAGGCATGTGGTTAAGGTTTTATTATCTCTGGACACTTAATTTTTTTTGAGCATCATAAAATTATATGCGTAATTTAAATAAATGTCCATTTAAGTTATATGTGGGTTACCTTTCTTCAACAAAATCTTTTAAATGGGATTTATTAACCTAGATGTAAATGAATGAGAGCTAAGGAAATTTAAAAACGAAAATTTTAGGCAGGAAAATTTAGGCTAACTAAGCTAAATTCCAATTTACCAAACTAAAGATTGAGGTAAATCGGTTTGTGTTTACCTATACCTATGTATGTTAATGCAAAGTACTGCTGTTCATTGTTCAGTAAATTTTAATTTTTTTATATTGTTTTGAAATAATTTGCCTGCATATTTGCATACTGCATGATCCAATTTTTTTATTTTACAATATTAGTTAAACATTCATGAAGACTAAAAGTGCATAAAATTCTTATTCGTATTCGTTTCATTATTCACGAATATCAAGGAAAAATATTCATTTCGTTAAGGAAAAATCCATATTCGCACAACCCTAGACCATACATATTATTATTTTTTGATTGGCAACAAAATTTCTATCTCTGATAAAAACCTCATTGTGTTTAAAGACAACGTGAAACTAACAAACTATGTAGGCCTAGAGCTATTTGCAATTTAACCACTGTGGGCGAGTGCAGTAGTCAGTTGCCAGCATCACCACCTTCAACTTCTCATTTCTGTAAAGTTACAGTTTTCACATTACTGGAATGAGAATTACCGGAATGAGAAAATGTGTGTTACTTATCATCACACATTCTGCCAAAAACACTGATAGTTCTAAAAACGTATTTACGAAGACTTCAGTGTGATCTGTTATCACATGGCAGAACTAACTTCAAGTGTTACCAGAATGAGAGATGACTTTGGCGACACAACTTCACCGTGGTAAAAGTGGCCATAAGTACAGTCACTGGATTCGTGACATTGCAACCATTATTTACGTAGTTTTATTCCCTGGCCTTCTTATTATGCAAATCTAATACGCAACAAAAATTCTGAACTGTAAACACACTTCAAACTGACAACAATACTAGATGGATGTCCGGTAGTCAGCAGTGGTGACCACTATCTACCATACTTATTATAGACTTTCAAGTGAAATAAATAAATATTTACGATAGTTGTGAACATCATTAGGCTAAAATGTTAATAAAACTCGACGAGTATTACAATCCACACGGGAAAATGTACTGGTATTTTCCATGATGCAACACGTTATGGCCAGTTTCGTGAAAAATACTCATAAGGTCGACCTTGAAGCACACATCAAATGCTGAATCGCCTAAACGAGCCAAGCACTGAACAGGCGTGCAAGCTTTTCGTTAAACTGTTTTTACTATGGGACATTAAGCAGTGACCATATAATTTTATTGGTGGGAAGTTTGCAACTAAGTTCAGTGCAGGTCGCAATCTGAGTTTCACATACAACCGGTAATTTTATTTTGAAGTACAGAAGTCTGAAAAGGCAGTTTTTAGCCATGTTGGAAGGCTTAGAAAAAGTGTTTTTAATAAGCGTGAAGTCATAACAACGAAGTTCCGACCTTATCTGAAGTTTTTTTTCTTTTCGTACGTTGGCACAACGGGCGCATGTGGAACATTTTCGTAAAAAAAAAACTGTTTACAAACACACTGCAATGCATTTGAAGAGAGGGGTAGACGGCCGCCTTAACGCAAAAATGGTAGGACCAATAAATAATAGTGTTGTATGCAGGACAGCTTTACTGTATGTAGTTGCTCACAGAGAAGAAGGAGAAGGAGAAGAAGAAGAAGGAGGAGGAGGAGAAGGAGGAGGAGGAGGAGGAGGAGGAGGAGGAGAAGGAGGAGGAGGAGGAGAAGGAGGAGGAGGAGAAGGAGGAGGAGGAGGAGGAGAAGAAGAAGGCAAGTATTATTATGACAGTTTTCATAACTTAAACCATTTAATTTATTATCACAATAATTTCATTTTGACACAATGTGTCAACATGAAACATTCAATATAAAATGTGCAATCAAGTTCTGCAAGTGCGACACAACTTGAAAGGACTGCAAAACATGCAGTGCCTGTAAAGCAACGAGATATCGCAGTCTGTCAAATAGGGGCACTGACCAACTAGCTTTTCTGCTGCTTCTCTTTCTTCGCTGCCTCCGCCTCAGCTTCTGCTTCCTCATAAGCAGTGATCAGTGCTTGCACTTCCTTTGCTGGCAGGATACGAGTCTTTGTTTTCCCTTTCTCTCTTGTGAGTGTGGCCATCTCCACTGCACGAAAACACAACACTTATTATCACTCTATAACCACCAACATCTGTTATATACATATAAAAAAACTACCATACCTATTTCAGTTTTCTATAAAATCCTTAAAGCCAACGCATTTCACATTAAATTTCAATCAAAGTAAATTAAATGATGCAGGTATGCTAACTGTAACTAAAAGCAGGAATCAAATTTGAAGTGAATCAAAACAATCCCAGAAATTTAGTTTGATTTTAAGTTTAGTAATCAAAGTGATAGACTAGAATGGTCTCAGAAAAGTTTATAATACAGCAGTGAAATCACTGCTGATTAAAGATTAGTAAGGTAATTTTCATGTGTTTATTGTACGGGTGGAACAGTCAACTCAAAGATTTTAGATCTTAGAAAACACGAGCTTTGAGGATATGAATACTTGAGACATGATTCAAGTAAAGATTCAACAAGATACCACACTTGAGGTACAGAAACAGGGGAGCGATATGGTCTAAACTGACTTGTGCACCACCAATCATGTCACCTTAAGAGCGAGGTGTGAAAACAGCATGGTATGTTTTGTCCATATGCTTTTTCCTGTGGAACTTGCAGCAGTGACTCTACTATTTTATTTACGAAATGTGCATAATAAAGTAGAGTGCATGTTTCCTTACCATATTTACTGGATTGTAAGCCAACCCATAACTTTCAAAACTTGGGAGGGGGGATAATTACACCAATTATAAGCCAAATTTTGAAAGTCCCACGCACGGGAGGTTAATGATTATACCAGAGTTTTACGGTCCTTTAACTTCTCAGGTGTTTAAGAGTCAATGATTTTTCTTCCCGCCTACCGGACAGACACAACTGAATAGAAGAGCTTGACCTGAAGTAGGTAAACAAATGGGCGGGCGAGACACGTCATGCAAGGAATGCTGGCTTGGTGCGGTTCGACACGGCACAGCCTGTAGTTCGACACGACACTCGGCACGTCCAGGCGCAGCGTACCTACTACTGCAGGCAGACTGGCAGCCGGCCGGCAAAGTGTAAGGAAGCTGTAGCCGTACCCGCTCCCAAACATTTTGTCTTTTAGAAATAATGTGCGGATGGTAAACAGGTAAATATGGAACTAGGCCTTTCACGGAACCGTGAATTTATCATTTGAATGAGCTGGCATAAAAAATTACATTAGTATATTTGATTAGATGTTTCCTCGGCATGTTTGATGACTTTTTTTTTAAACTCTGCTATATGTCTTCTCTTCATTTCGAAATTCAGCAACCATGTATTATGTAAATAGTAACAAGTAGCATATACAGCGATAGCAGTACCGTAGCGGACTGGCGGCATGCATGCACCGCAGGGCGCCGGCGACTACACTGCCAGATCAGCATACTTGAGACTACACTGCCAGATCAGCATACTTGAGCCCAAGGGCCAGCCAGCGTCAGCGTGATTACGTCACCTGTCAGCCGGCTGTGATATACCTAGAGATCACACTCCGTCTAGCAATAACTGTACTTTTTTCATGAATTAAGTTCCCGTTTACGTCTGTATCGGTACTGATGAAAGTGTACTGCCTGTTTTATAAACGTATTTACGTATTTATATTTGGTCAAAACTGTATAAGGAACTAAAAAATTGGTATATGTACCAAGAAAATGGTAAGTAGTGTTCGCGGAAATGTTCGTTTACCAGATTTTAAAATTCCAGGTTTTTTTTAGAGAATTCCCTGACTTTTCACTGACTTCTCCAGATGTCTTAAATTCCCTGACTTTTCCCGGTTTTCTCGGTCGCTTGCCACCTATATGTAAAATGGTTGAGCTCGATTGTAAGCCCAGTCGGGATTTTTGACAGTCCGAAACGGTTAAAAAAAAAGGTTGGCTTACAATCGAGTTGATACAGTATATTTGTTTTAATTCCAGTTAGTATTTTTTATGTGATGGCAGTCTGAAAAAAGCTTTTTTTTCCCCATTTTAAAGCACCCCGAAATCATGTTTTCAAACATGATATATAGAAAACAAAAACTGAGAAACAGAGAAGTATAATTTAAAATGTACAGTGAACCCTCGATAACTCGGACCTTGATGTCCCGGACTTCGAATAACTCGGACAGAACGTAAAAAATATATATAATCTTTAATTAATTATTTTTTGGTTAAAAGACATACAAAAATTGTTTCTAATGGATTAAAATTCATCACATTATATTTTAGAACAGTATTAAACTTTATAACGTAGTCGTCCATCGCTACTTAGCCTTTCATAATTCCACAGTACATATCTGGCAAGTTCCGTGTGATAAAATGTTGCTAGCGAGGCGCACGACACGTCAGTAAAGATGCAACGCAGCAGGCCGACCTCTCACTTCTTTATCTTTCCTCCCTCTTCGCCCTGCGAGCCAGGCACGCATGTGAGTCGTAAACAAACATTTCAGTGTGGTGCTTGTGAAATGACAGTAACTACGGGTTACAATGACACATAAACGGAAAATTATTTTGTTCTGGTATGTGCAATGAATTCAGGGTTGCAAAACAAATTGTTCTGGTCATTAAAAAGAAAATTTAAAAATCACTGCTTCGCACTGCGATGTAGAAAAATTGGTGAGAGGGTTTTACGCCTCTTTAACAACGATATTTTCTGGAGCCGATGTGGGTGGTGAAAGAACACAACATCCATGCCAGAGCCGAGATTCAAACCCAAGGCCTCTGGCACAGTACACAGACGCCTGACTACGCTATGGAGGCCGACGTGATATACAAAAAATCATGACTTAGCCAATTTGATGGGATGAAAAAAAAAGGGGGGGGGGGCAAAAGGGAATTTTGCCCCTGGCCTCACATTCTCGCGTTTGAATGAAAATAAAAGATAAGAGTTCTTATTTAAGATGAATGGGCTTTTATAAAGTTCCTAATAAACCTTGACGGTTGCTGTGAAATGTATTTAAAAGTGTAGTGCTAATAAAGACGTCATTGATGTCCATTGCCGAGGTGAGAGCTATGACAGCGCAACCGACATGTCAGAAGTGTGAATGCCTACAAGCGCACAGTATCATCGCTACAACTAAAAAATAATAAATAAATAAAAAGGGGAGAGGCTCAGATTTACGTTGCTCCGGGCCTCATTAGATATTCTAATGAAGTGACCCTGGTAAACACTATTTCTCGTAGAAACATTTGAAATGATTGAATGATACAAATCTGGAGCAGATGGTAAACAGATGGTACATTCAGTAGAGATCACGAGTGGTTGTTGTGAGAGGTGTAGAGCTGCAAGACACAGCTGAAAACAAAGCACATTTAACTAAGCAAAACAGTAATTTAGACAGTTGTCCAATACATTGCAATTCATGGTCTTAAATGCACTGTTTTTAACATTTTTGTGCCTTGCTTTTGGTTGTTTTTACTACCATTTAACTCTGTAGAACA
Organism: Medauroidea extradentata; assembly: GCA_003012365.1. Classification (NCBI taxonomy): domain Eukaryota; kingdom Metazoa; phylum Arthropoda; class Insecta; order Phasmatodea; family Phasmatidae; genus Medauroidea; species Medauroidea extradentata. The sequence goes on along the minus strand of PNEQ01046707.1, from coordinate 25,538 downwards.
TTATTAAAATTTTGTTGCTTTGTAATATGGCAATTTGTGTAAGAATAAAGCTGTAAATTACACGTTCTATGATGCAATTTACATACATAAAATTAAATTTTAAAATTCGTAAGTGTTAAAATGTGTTCACATATGCCTGTACAGTGACCCAGAAGGATTGTTAATTACAGTAACATTTTTATTCGTGTATACGAGGAAAATTATTTTTATACCTTTGAAACTTTGTAGGAGGGTAGAGTAACTATCAGGCTAGCAGCTGACTGCTGCCCCTACACTGTGACATATGGATGTAAGGCATTTTTCAATGTAAACGTCTTGTTTGATATGCATGTGGTCACATGCAGTGTTTGTATTGCTGTTGTGATGAGACTGTACCGGTTGACCTTGACTAATTCCACTCGCAAACCCTCCTAGCTTATCTCCAACAATCATTTCTTATCTCTCTCACACGTGCTTGCACATTGGCTATCGCCAGCCAGACGAAAACTTTTATGTGATAGATAAGAAGGGTGCCTTGGTGCCAGCTTCTAGCACAGAGATAAAAAAAAGGATCAGCCAGAAGTAGCATAAAAAATAAATAAAGATCTGACTGCCCACATTGTTTGACATTCTTTTATAGTCCTCCACATTAGTTTTAATTTTCCCGCTGCATGGCAGGTCTCCCGTAACTTGATACAATAATTACGTACAAAACAGTATTTATTGCAGCCTCTTTTGCTTGTAGAAATAATAGCGTACCGTACAAATTTCTTTAAGTTTCTTGTGATTAATGACTGATTACCCCACCTCCCCGGACGCCCCTCGATAACACGGACAAATCGTAACTCGGACAGCTTCTTACCTCTTTTAGTCAGAGTTATCGATGGTTCACTGTATTTTCATTTCGTAGATAACAATATTGAACACACCTTCTCCTAACATGCTGCAATACAGTTCATGTGCAAGCTGTGTAGATCTCTTTGCTGTTACTGGCTGGTTTCAAAACAAAACCATTTTTAAATTAAAAGTTTATTTATTACATACAATAGTCTCATATTTTCTGAATAAAATGATATCTTATACGACAAAATTTACAGTTCCCTTGGTTCCAAACAATCTTAAATCATTAGCAACGCAAAGTGTTACTAATCCAACTGTGTCAAAAAAAATTAAAATAAAACCATAAATAAATGCATGTCAGTAAATCTTGTATAAATTTTAAGAATTTTGGAGCGGTCGCTGATACTTAGATGGTGTTGAGGTTATGTGGTGTTTGTCTTGGCCACGGATAGCTTAATACTGTTTATGGTTTTTTGATAGTTCCAGTATATCTTAGTTTATTTCACGTTATCCCCACCCATCTACCAGGGTCAAATTTTACAGAGAAACTAATTATTTTTGTCACAAGATTTCTAGCTTTGACAAAACTGGTAGTTCATAACTAATTTTGATACACCTCGCACTGGTAATACACAATTCTGTAGTTACAACTTGTTGAACAGCAATTAACCAATTGGCAGATGCTTAGCTACCAGGCTTGTTCAATTTGCCCTTGAGCCTACTTGGTTTCCAAAGTTCAGGCAATTGTACTACAACGGATTGATCGAAAGAAAAAATGAAAGTTGGGATGGCGGGGGGAGGGGGGGATGAAAGAAAATTCAAACTTATCTGTTAGATTTCAGGCAGTCGCTGGCAAGAAAATTTGCGGGTAAAATTAGCCAAAGGTCGTGTGAAACGTGCATCTTAGCAATAGCAAATGTTCAAAATATGTTACAAATGTGATATCACGTATTTATTACCGCCACTCTGAACTGTAACAGACACAAAACAGTTTGATCACGTCGCACTAATACAAACGCACGAACAATTAGCAACTTGCCAACGAAACGCAAAGCGACGAGCCGAAAAAGCTATGAAATGAACAGTCAGTAATGTAACACAAACATCATTACGTCGTACGAGAGTCCAAACCAAGCAACGTAAGCACGAACAAAGTAAATGAGTCATGCAACTTGTGATACAACACTAAACACCGAAGCAAACTAAAATTACCAGCATTATCCGGCTCGAGTAGACCAAAATGTTTAGTCACGACAAACTGTTGACGTTGCCAACCTGCAGCTTGTTTTTCATTTGGCGCCAATCTCTAATTTACGACTCTGTGATGTCATACTAATGACCTTCTGCGCGATTTTCTATTTCTTCTGCTTCCATAATTACTTTTATCTTCTCATTCACCATAAATGAACGTAATCGTAGTTTTGACATTTTGATTTTTCAAAGAACTACCAAACTACTAACGTACGTAGTCACTACGAAAACACTCATCTGCTACGTGCCAAGAACAATTCCGCCTACACACATGACTAGTTATCGATCGCACCTCCAGCGTTTCTCTGCCTGCATGGCTATGTCTGTGCATGCCTAGCCACTCATGCTGTTGTCAAGTCTCCATGCGTGCCAGTTAATTGTGGAACAAAGGTGTGCAGGGTACATGGGAAAATAAGGCAATCAAAGAGGACTGTACAGCAAGTTTTATTAGTTATTTTCCTGCATAGAATAAGTACCAATGATTTTGTCAATACAGTGTGTGATGGCCCCTAAATTCACTGGTAGTTGGGCTGGACATGCCGGTGCACGAGGCTGTGGGCCTCCGCCTCCGCTCGCTCCCGCCGCAGTGTTGGTGACTGGTGACGTCAGCGCCTCCCCTTCCCTTCTCCTCCCTTCGGTTCCCCTCCCTTCCACGCCTGCGCGCGCACCGCCCCCCTCCTCGCGATGCGATCCCGAGTCGGCGTGGTCTGGCCGGGCATGCGCCAGGCTAGTGAGCGATGACGCCTCGACCGCGACACACCCTCTTCTGAGCTTAGGTAAGAAACTGCAACTTGCTACGGTCTTTACGCCTTCGGATAGGTTCCTTCCTTCGCCGAACGTCTTATCATATGTATCTTTTAAAGTGCCCTTTGTAATATTGTATATATGTTATTAATACAGTGTCGTATGACATTCTGAATCCAGTTATTCTGTTGTTTGGGTTAGATGTCCCTCCCTACCCTCGTACCGATATGACTCCCCGGAGTATTATATATTTGTGCATTTTTAATTGTCGAGTTGGTTTCCCGAACGTTACAAGTGAAAATCCGTTGTAACAATTACGGCATATAACGATAAATCCGCTATAACGATAATTTTTACTGACACCGTCAGTTTCCCGGTATTTTGTGTTGTAAAAAAATTTGGCTATAACAAATACAGCGCTGAGTCATTTTCGCTATAACGATAACTTACACAACCGTAATTTTCCTCAAAAACAATGAGAAAATGTATTATTTCCTTAAGAAAATGTGAAACAAATTCATAGTGTTTCGCGTGTTCATCAAATGAAGTAACGTCATGCAAGATGTGGATGACTTGACAACGCTGCACAAGGTGGGGCCCCACAATGAGCATAGTTTGCCCAGTGTAAAGTCGCGCTCGCGCATGGCACTGTCGACTGCTCATTCTGCTAAAGTGGCCTTTACACGGCTGTGGTCTTGCTAGCTGTTGGTAACACAAGTTGATAACCATTAACTTGGCATTTAGCATTAGCGAAGGCATAGAAACTTAAAAAAGTTCTTATAGGGTAGCAGTCAGGTGAGAGAGGTGTTGTTACCTAAAGTGTAGGAACATGCGTTTGTATATGCACCATGAGTTACGGTAATGAGCTGCTAGCGCAATTAGTGGCACCGCCATGCATAATTACAGATTCTTAAAATTGTTACTTAAAATAATGTGTTAAGTTCTGAATGAATTCGCTACGCATACAATTAACGGCGCCAAGGCAGGCATGTGCAAGCCAGTTGTCTGGTACTTTCCTGGGGCAGCTTGGAAAAAGGAGAAGACAATGGTGTGGGTTGAAAGAATGAATTGTTGGGAGAGGGAGTGGTATCCTGGGTCGGGATGGGGAGGGGGTGAGGAAAGCAGGGAAGCGAGTGGCAAGGGAGGGGGCGAAAATGGGCATTGCCTACCGGCTGGGACAAAGAGCTTCGAAAATTGTGCCGTCAGCGAGGTTGCAAAAACGTTCAGTAGGCAGAGCACTTCAGCAGCGCAAACATGCAACGCACAGATTTCGAAGTTGTAGAAAGGCGTACAGTAATAGCGTAGCAATTGTGAGGGCCAGCCAATCTGAGTGTGTACGGTGGAGGCAGGGCTGTTCCTCCTCCTCAACTTCTTTACAAGGCTGGCATGATGAGAGAGTTCTGCTACATGCTAGCTGTTGTACGTGCGACTTGGCAACGGCACGGGCCCCGTTGCGAGCATAACATGTTTTGCAGCACGCTGCCCTGGGCCCATAAGTGAGCATAATTTGTTCTGTGGCTCGCTGACCGTGGCCCGCAAGTAAGCATAATTAGTCTCGCTTGTGTCGCACGGACAGGACAGGGTACGATGCTTTGAGCCAACCTAAATTTGTTTTTTAAGGAGTGATTTTTTATTTTTATGTCCGATTGAGTGAAATTTGTTTGTGTTACGGGCCAATAGTTTCAAAAGTGGTTCATTTTTATTTCTGTTGTTTATCAGTTTTACAGAGATATTTCATTTTATTTGGCAACTAGCTGTCCCTTTCGGCTTCGCCCACGTGTACTATAGAAAAGAGTAACTAACTTTTAGTTATGTGTTAATTGATGGTGATACTATATTCTATATTATACTATATTCACTATTTATCTTTAAAACATCAAATACAAACAGATTTGTCCAGTCCAATGCGCTAAGCGTACTTTAATTGCAGAACTTCTTTTTTTAATTCATCTTTAATTCTCTATACAACAGCTGCCCGGCTGCGGCTTCCACCGCAAAACAGCTGCCCGGCATTTAACAGCTAGCGTACTCAATAACAGTGTATAGAGAGCGCGCAATACGCTTGTATGATGTCATGTAATTCCAATCGCAAAGTCTTGCACGGGATACGAACCTGTAACCCCACCCCTCCCACACCCCAAACTTTATACAATAACTGAGTGAATGCTTAAGGCCTCGATCACAGGAACATACCTACATTGTTTAAACAACAATATCAATAAAGCTCAAATTGACTCTACTGTTTTTAGGGGTTTTTTTCCCCGGCAATTATTCGAATTTTTCTCGCCATAAAAACCATCTTTGAACTTCAACGAACATTTAAAAAAAAGAATTGGCGAAATTGGTCCAGGCGTTGTTGAGTTATGCGCTTACCAACACATTTTGCGATTAATTTTTATATTATAGATTTTCATAGATACTATGTGACAAATTAAATTATGTACATTAAAAATGTGGAATATAGTATATAAGTTTTTATAACTAGTTCAACACACACACGCCTACTGTAACTCAGCTGCGGCCGAAGCGACAGGAAGCAGCATGACCTTGAGTGCTTCTGCGCGCCGACTGCAGCTGAGTGTATTGCCACACAGTGTGTCAAGGCCACTAGTCTCGCATCACGGCCGCACGTCTAATAATTTTGCAGTGAGTGCTGGTACGTCTCCAAAATGTTACTGTAGTGAATTTTATGAACATTTCTATAATTTTGGCTGTGAATTTCCACAGTAGAATATACAGTCAAATAATACAGAAACATAATTTATGTTATAATGGACTTTCACTGCACCACAATTTTTTAAATAAAATCCTTAGTCATGGCTTGATAATTGCAGTTGAATATTGAAATATACAATAATTTTAAAGGAAATCAATATTATGTTAGGTTTTCATGTAATTTTCTCTTATGTATGTCAATAACGTGTACAAAATTTTCAAGCAATATTGTTTTTATTAGTACAGTGATGTTATATGATACTGACAGTACACAGTTTTATAGGTTGGAAATAATATGTCTGTACGCTGCACAAATTGTGCCAATTAGAAGCTGGCGAGGTGCAATTTAATCTCAGATCTCAGGTAAGAGTGAACAGACAATAGTAAACCATGTTTAATGATTAATTTATCACCTAAGTGTGTATTATTTCAGTTCACACTAACTCACCAGCAAAAGCTACACAGAAACATTTCCCAATTAATGCTGCAGAGTCAAACAGAAACAAAAACTACAGAATGGGCTCTGGCTGATTCCTTTCCCACTGTACCGTAATCAAGACTGTAAAGATGTTCGAGGGGATGTAAAATACCAGATTAAATAAAAAAAATTATGTAGTGATGTCTTGCACCAGACATGCAATGAGAAAAGTAACAAACCTTTCTCTGCTGTGAGCTTGGTCATGTCCAGCGTCTTGCTCAGCACTTTGATGGCAAGGGCCTGGGCATCCTTCAAGGTGGTCTCACCATCCTTGTACTCCTGCTTCAGACTAGACACAGCTGCCTGTAAAAGCCAGTACTCTCATTAGTGTGGTCAAGTTCAGACCTAAGCTGCAACAAGCCTGAAATCTCACAAACCATAAATATTACTGTACAAAGCATACAGTAAACTAAATTTTGATTACAAACACCTGTTTGAGAGAGACAGCTCATTTGCACGATTTCAAATTCAAATTCTTGTCTTTGGAAAAATACTGTAGTTTTGTCTGCAAAAAGTGCTAAAAACAATTGCATGTAACTAATTGCACAATGGTAAACCACGCAAAAAATGTACAATTCATGTTACAATACCTTTCGCAAAAACTCATTGGAATAATATACTAAGAAAAGAGGCACCTAAAAATCTTGATTTTCAGTGAGACAAGAATTATAAAATACTTTCGGAATAAAACAGCCCTGATGTCCTGGTCAATGTTGTGATACTGTGTCATAAGTTGGCCTTGTGGGAGGCGTTGACGACTGTATGAGCCAAGTTCCCACTACGCGAGGTTGACTGCAGCAGGTAGGATGCTCGACGTGGCAGAAAACTGCCCCCATTTATCACTTTGTGTACCATACATACCCCTGACAGCCATGGGTGAACAGAGGATGTAGGGATTGTCGAAGATGGCAAGCATCCTCACTCCAGGGCAGATGCACACTTGTTACCAAGATGTGCTGAGCTCTGGGTGTCCGTCAGTCACCTGCTCCCTCTGCTAGGTGCTCGGGATGCCGAGCTACAGACAGCAGCACTGTGGATGCCGCCCAGTCTGCAAGGCAGGCATGTGTTTGGGCTGATGCCACTAAGGGAAGGCTGGAAGGCAACTGGCCGGTTCACGAGGAGGCTCAAAATAGTAGGATGTGCCCACTACACATCAATTAGTAAAAAGGTACTAATGTTGAAGTTCTGATATTGCATTTGCGCTATCATATTTTAATCTAGCCTATATTACATGCAGCTGCAATTTGTACTTAACCTTTTTTAATTGATAACAGTAGGTTATTTGTTAATTCACCACTACTTAAAGCTGCAATTCCATTATAATTTATTGTTAGAATAATATTAGCTCGTGTTTGTATTTTTTGTACTCACATGTTTCTGTGTAAACAACTCCAGGCCACGCATCTATATATCGTACTTGCCTGCGTATAAGACAACGATTTTTACACACTTTTGGCCTTCAAACATTGCTACTCATCTTATATAGAGGTGTGAAAAATTTTGGTAACATAAAATTGGTTTTAAAGTTAAGCTGTAAACTGTGGAGTTGTATGATGGTAGAAGGATTGTTTTCTCCGTCACAAATCAAAACAAGTGCCCCATTTTTTATAAAATTTACGGTACAAAATTTTGATGAGCATTATATTAGAGACAAAATTTTTATGAGAAATTTTGATGAGAATTATATTAGAGACATAGGCTACTTTTACCTCGCAGTAAAGCGTACGTCACTTGGCTATCAATGCAACTGGAGCGCGTGACTAAATCCTTTGTCTCGCCAGCAACGCAACTCTCGGGCGGAGGAAACAAGGATCTACATACTGTGTCACTTGTTAATGTGTATAGTACTTGGCTGCCAGGCGACAACTGCGCACAGGAATGCAATGACCTTGCAAGCAGCTGCTGCAGCTCGGCATTGCCATGTAGTTCGCACAGGGGCTTCAGACCAGCGTTGCCAAGTAGCAAACAGTTGCCGGCAACTGATGATATCGCCGGCCACGTGTTACCGCCGCTATCCATTTCCTTAGCTCTAGGCGCCCGGAGGGTAGAAGTAGCTAATATTATTGATTTGTGTGTCCTATATGATGTTTATATACAAGTAATAAACGCATTAAAAATACAGGCCTCAAAGTGGTCTAATACCTCTAAAATAGTGAATATAGTGACCATCTGACTTGGAAAAGTGACTACAAAGTGACTATAAAGGAGAAAAGTGACTACAAAGTGACTATAAAGGAAAAAAGTGACTACGTATTTTTTTGTGCTTTTTGAAGATTAAAACCAATATAGCAACAATTTCCTCCTTTTTTCCTTTTTTAAATATAGTAGCTTTCCTAACACCTACTAGCTATAATACTGGAAATGCAAACAGCTTAAATTTATCACTATGATTAAATAGGCCTACATAACTGAGTCACATAATAATTTACCAATATTAAGCAACTGTCTTTCTACAGGCAGAGTCCGAATTGGTGTAATATGATATTTTGTGATTTTAAACTACTGTACAGTACATCAAATTTGTATCCCAAACATGAGTCACGTAACCATTTTGTCAAACAAAATCGTACTGGACACATCAATACTGTTAACCAATTACATATTAGTGTCTACTTTGTATTCATGTTTCATGTGTACGATATTAGACACACCTATTTTCGGTGAAAATATTTTGAAGATTTCGTCCATTTTAATGAGACTCTTTCTCTAATTTTATTTCTGTTTTTCATGTCATTTTGTTAAAAATTTTACTAATGTTTGACATTTTAAGATCTATTGCTGCAGTATCAAATGTGTGCTGGGTTAAGTACCTTATTTTAGTTAAACACTTAAATATAAATATTTATAAAAATACGTAACTTTAGTTTAATAGTTTGAAAATGTACACAAATGTTACACCTAGTCTGTGTGTTTTATAGTCCTAAAAGTCACTAAATACATATGAATGGAATGAGGACATATAAGTTATAAACAAATATTAATAACCAGAACAAATAGGTATAATTTACTCCAACAGTAAAATCAGACATTTCGTGGACAAAAAAGTCAATTAATTAGGGCCTATGTTATGTTGACTCTTGAATGTTTTCCATCGCACCTAACAATTTAAAACTGGGAGATAAATATATTTGCTTCATATTTTACAAAATTGTGTCTGTATTAATAATTCCTAGATGCAAACACAAGTGATAAAAAATTTATAGCTCTGAATAACCTATAACTTTGTTTCCCGCCTCTACATTTCCAATTTAAGACGCAACAATTTTACCCTAGTCTTTTTTTTTTCCCACTGGTAAAATTTATGCTGGATTATGATACTGTTGCGTGCCAAGTACCATGAAGTCGGCGGCTGTTTCGTAACACTTTGTGGACTGGCCCCTGAATCATAGGCTGTGCGGCTACGTGATGGGATATACGCCGAAGCTACGTCATAGATACCTGTCCCAACTGCGTCTTAACCCAACGAGGACGGCCTACGTGACTCAATTCATGTCCGAAACATGTAGTAATGTCTATTTTTAGACCCCTGTAATGCGGTTATTCCCCGACTGTTTCGAGGAGTATAAAACCGCAGAATCGGCACATTTGGGTGGAGTTCGCTATTGGTCGTGCTAGAGGAAGGTGCTATGGTTGTGGAGATAGACTGGTGAAGACATCTTGGTGACGTCAGAGTCTACTGTGAGGCGGCAGGTGGCTACCTTCGGAGCCAAGAGGACTGCTGCGACGGCCTGACGGGCGAAGAAGGAGGTACACGACGGGAGTCGAACCAAAGACCTCAAGAGTGAAGACAGCGGTGTACTCGGGGTGCTGCGCAGCACAGGACGATTCGTCACCACGGCGGACTATTAAGGTTGTACACTGTCACTATTTGAAAGACTGTTCATTGGATATATGACTGAATTTTATTGTGATTTTTACTGTTTAATTAATACATGGTAGACATTTTTTGTGCTTTAATTGTCAAAGTTAATTAACGTGTCTGTGACACAGTAGTAATTGTGTGCATAACTAATTGTGTTGAGAGAGTTATAGTTGATTACTGTTTTGTGTATTTCGTAGCTTTGTGAGCTATTAAATCCAGTACTTAACTTAACTCTTTTATTTCTAATTATAAGATCTCTATCCCACAAGAACTCACGTGAATTACCCACACATAAAGTTTTTACATAAACTTGTAACAATACGTAATTGTTTGAGTTCTCGCGATTCGTGAAGAAAATTGATTGCCATTTCACAGACACATGAATTCTGGCAAATTTAACGTTGCGTCATTCTCATTACAAATTAAAATTTCATTGTTCTTAAAATCTTTTTGCCTTATTAAATTATACAAATTAATTTTATTACTACGTATCAAAAACAATAATAAAACGGATAACATTTAACAAGCTACCAGGATAAATAAACTTGTTGCACTACATAACCTAAACAACCACCATATTCCAGTCAACTTCAATACTCTAGAAATTCTCACGGTCGAAGATTGAGTTCAATTGCCAAATTTTCATAATTCCGCACACGTTTATAAATTTTTGAGATTTCAAACAGAGATAGGGACTACAGTTCCAGACACAAATTTGTCTAACACACAAACAATCTAACAACGTTGCCAAGATTACCAAAGGACTAAAGTCATTGTAAATCTTAAATACAGTAAAAATAAATACAAAACAAACTGATAATTGTATTTACCTTCCTTCATTAATTCAACAGAATTTTTATGGAGCAATTTCATTGATTTAAAAAAAAAAAGTCAATTTCGAGCACTTCAAAAAAGTGAAAAAAGTGAAAATTTTCAGAAAAAGTGACTAAAAGTGACTTTTGTCAAAAATAGTGACTAGAAGTGAAAAAAGTGACCGACTTTGAGGCCTGAAAATATTTAAACTAAATATTTACGTTTCTGGTAAAGGAAAAAAAAAACATCTTTTCAGCCAGGAATTTCAAACGATATAATTTACCTTTTTTCAAGATTATGTACCTTAAAAACCATGACTCGTTTTATGTGTGGGGTCGACCTTTACGCCGACAAATATTGTAAATATGTACTTTTGTGGAGATACAAAGCCATCTCTTTTTAATGTACTAAATTAATTTCGCAAAGGAGTTTGCACGTAAATTTGGATCACACACATGAAGTAATTAGCGGAGAACTTTTGTGGTGGCCCCTGATTTACTGGAAAAACCGGTTCTCTGCAATTATGTTTACACATGCTCTTCTCAGGAAGGTAGTGTCAAAATAAGATAAACTTACGCTGTACAGGCTATAGATTTTTTTGTGCGCCCACACTGTGATATTTCTCGCAGGGAAGTTGGCCTACCTGCTCCTGAGGAAAAACTCTCTCCGGTACGGCTATCTCCTCCCCTTCTGTGAGGCCAATTACCTTGCTTATACGTATACCAAGGCTTTTTCGAATAAAAGGCAATTAAATTGGAATTGTATAAAAACAGTAAAAATACTCTCTTGAGAATATACTGAAAATGTAAAAGTGGGGTGCAGGTCTTACATGGAGATGGGTGGTATGTGGGTAAATACGGTACTGTATGTTGTTTTATGTATACTGCATTGTACGAGTCTGGTTCCTTTTTGCAGTCCAGAAATGTTTGCCACTTTTGTGTATATATAGTGAAACCACGGATTTACATTACCGCTATTTACGTTTTCCCGCGAAATACACTTTTCTCCAGGTCCCGTTTGTCTGCCATTTAGTCCAATGTTAAATTTTCCCACATATCACATCATCAAAATTTGATTTTTCCTGCTGTTTACGTTTTTCGCCCATGTTTTCGCCATCCGAAGACAATAAAAACAGATGACGAAAAAAGGACATCTAAACTGGTTTCGAAATAGAACAAAGAAGAAACAGCACAACGAGGTAGGTGATCACGTGCAAAGCCATAGGAGAATGACCGTGATCATGCGTAATGCTTGCACCACAGTACAATAAATTTTAGATGGCGGCAAGAAAATTGCTGCCGCTAGCACTATTGATTGTATGGAATGCTATTGATCGCTGTATTCACGTTGGCAACATTTATTTCTTCAGGTACATTCGTTTTGTCTTTGTAAGCGCAAATAACGGTAACTTTAACATAAAATTTTCGAAACGTGTTCGAAAATGTTTTATTATAAATAGTTGTGTTTTAAATAATTTCCATTTTAATGCAGCGTGTTTTAGATGTTTACAAAATGGTAATGCAATAAAAAAAATAGCCGACGTTTTCGATAAAACAAAAATTGATGCTGTAATAATGGAGAAGTGTAACGAGTTTGTGGAAACATGTGTTAATCTAAATAAAGAACTTTACATTCCCTTTCAAATGCGTACTGTTTTTGTCTAAATTCGTGATAGCATCTGCAAAAAATGGTAAAATGCTAAACAGTATTAACCTAATGATAAAAAAAATAATCAGATCTAACATTTAAAGATGTTCTCTTGGTATGCGCACGTGCCATAAATCTTAGTATATTCAATTCCGATATGGGTAACTTACTGTATATACTCGTGTATAGTGCGCCCTCGTGTATAGTGCGCACCACGATTTTTGCAACAAGCTACGGGGAAAAAAGTTTTTTAGTGCCTCGCTAGTATGTAAAAAAAGAAAAAAAAACAGGAGGATGAGCCGAGCGAGCGGTGAAACAGCACGAGGGACACTATGGTGGAGGGGTCAAGGAAGGAGGGGGGAAGAAAGGAAACATAGCCGGCAACATATCAAAGAGAGAGGAAAGATAACATTCACACTGGTCCGCAAGCCCGCACTCTGGCCCTGAACTTTGTGCCTGAGTACGCCCAAAATGTACAAATCCCGACCAGCAACAGGTACAATGCCTTTTACGCTGCACAAGAATTTTCGGAGGTTGAATACCCCGCCCTGGCAAACCCGCATCGGCCACGCGGCCAACGTCCTCCACAAATGGGATCAAAGAGGAAAATGACCCCGAAAACCATCCGAAAAATAGCAAAAAGCCTGTCAGTGCTCGCCTCAAGCAAGAGCAGCAGACTGCCACGAAGGCTGCCCCCACCCCGCCCCAGGCGCCGCGCCAGGATAGGCCAGTACACCCAGCCAATCAGGAGCGACCAGCCCAAAGCGAGGGTATAAAGGCTCCAGAAATGGCCCAGGACGCCATTATGGACGTAACACCAGAGCTGAGCACAACCTCTGTGACCCCCTCAGTGTTCAAAACAATTGAACAACAGTTTGCCCAATCACCCAAGGTCCAGCAAGACCCCGAACTGGGACAGCTGTGCACACTGCTGTTCCACTTACTAGCAATCTGGCTTGACCTCAACAGCGCCCTGAGGACAAGTGCAAGGCCACGATGGGCTTTGCCTTGTTGGCCAGAAAAATGGGACAACCCAATGCCACCCCCTACGCAGGATAATAACAGATCTGCAAATAGCCCCCACCCCCCTCCATTGCCAAAATCATGTTCTGGAATGCAGCAGGCATCCGGAGTACGAAGCTGGAGCTGATAGATTATTTGACTCGCAACCAGGTACGAATCGCGGCAATTAATGAGAAACATTTATGCCCAAAACACTGTTTCTCTGTCCCAGGATACTCTTGCTTTAGGAGGGACAGAGAAAATAATGCAGGAGGCGGTGTTTTAATTTTAATTAAAAACACAATAAACTGTCATGCAGCAAAACAGCCTCAATTAAACACACTTGAAGCCGTGGGTATTAATTTAAAACTCGGCGGCCAGCAAGTATCTCTCTATTCAATTTATTGTCCACCTGGCCGCACACAACAAACATATCCCCCATTCTATTGGCTGTCGGCGACCTGAATGCAAAACACCCCACCTGGGGCTGCAGGGCGTGGACAGCCAATGGAAATACATTATTTAATCATCAAACTAGGCACAATTACCTAATTCATGCACCCGATGAACCTACTTTTGAACCTACACAGGCAAATCACCAGCCTGATATTCTAGACTTTGCAATATGTAAAGGCCTTAATATGACCTTTAAATTAGAAGTAATACATGAATTGGCCTCAAACCATTATCCTGTCCACTTATATTTTGAATAACTGGAAACAGACGAAAGGCCAATTAGAAAAATTAAAGATTACAAACACGCCAATTGGGAAGCCTTTAAAGAGTGCCTGGACGAGGAAATTAATCTGCCAGATCCTGTTAGCACCCCCCGCGAATTAGACTCTGCGATTGAATGATCATATCACAGAGATAATTCAATCAGGAATCAGCCAATTTGTCCCAGAAAAGATCCCAAAGCCCCATAGTGATTCGCTGCCAGCCAATATAAGGCAGCTAATCACTCAGAAAAATTGCTTGCGCAGGCGCTACTCGCGAGGTAGAACAGGGCAACTCAGAGCACAAATAAATGCACTTAGAGAGCAAATTAACCAAGAAATTATCCACTGGCAAACAGACTAGCGGAATAATAAATTATCCCGTCTCACCACTAAAGATAATAGTCTTTAGCACTTAACAAAGGCGCTTACAAACAAGCGTAATCGCATCCCGCCTCTTCAAGGCATAGCAAGTATTGCCTACACGCCCCAGCGAAAAGCAGAGGCTGTAGCCAATCATTTAGAAACTGTTTTTATACCGAACATCCAACCCTGCGACCCAGCATATGTGGCTCGCATAAATAGGGACCTCTGAGTGCGACTTCACCAGCCTTCAGCTGACGAACCTGAATTTACGCATGCCGACGAGGTAAAACGTATAATTAAATGTATGAAGCCCCGCAAAGCACCTGGGTTCGATACCCTACAAGCTATAGTGCTTAAGCAGCTACCAGAGTCTACACTAGAGGCACTGGCTAGGTGCATTAATGCAAGCATGACACTTGCGCACTTCCCCGCGCCCTGGAAACGTGCCAATGTTATTGTTTTTCCTAAGTCCGGCAAGGATCAGACCTTGCCACATAATTACTGCCCCATAAGCCTCTTAAGTACGCTCTCAAAAGTGCATGAAAGTGTTCTGCTACGCCGCCTCGATACTCACATTCAAAACGCAAATATTTTTCCCAACAAGCAATTTGGCTTTAGAAAAAAGCATTCCACTGTCCATCAGTTAGTTAGACTAACTGAACACGTAACTACGACTTTTAACTGGCATCTTTCTCAATGTAGAGAAAGCATTTGACAGGGTATTTCATGCTGGACTACTATACAAAATGTACGAGAAACATTTCCCCGACTGTTACATAAAATTCATTGCCTCCTATTTAAACAGGCGCTTTTTTGCCGTAACCATTAACGGAGCGACCTCAGATTTTAAAGAAATTAGGGCAGGAGTACCCCAAGGCAGCATATTAGGCCCTGTACTTTATAATTTATATACAGGCATCACCCGACTTACGTAATGGTTACGTTCTTACGCCGCTTACGTAAGTTGTAATTTTACGTAAGTCGGATTTGAGTTGAACTTATGGTGCGGGTGCACGGAAGTGAAATACTTTCCGTATATATTCGTTATAACTAGTTTTGACGAGACTTGTTCCGAGTTTTCTTCGGCTGGTTCCGTAGTAATTATATTGTGTGCCCTCTCACACAGTTACTTTTAATGTAAATATAACGAATATATACGGAAAATACGTACAAAGTATCGGCGCACTTTTCCCCTTTAATTCTATATACTTCTAAATAAACGGGAGTAATTGTACCTATAATACTACTGTAAAGAATATGTTTGAATAATATGAAGGCCTCAGTTTTGACGTAAAAATATATGTAATAATACATGTACTAATCACGTAAATACCAATTTGTTACATGGAACAAAAAAAATTAACTCGTGCAACTGGTACCTAACTTACTGTCCACAAAAATATGTAAACAAATCTGCACATAATTGTATATTTTAACTCCAACGCACGTCGTTTTAATGTTAAAAACATCCGTATTTAATCACATGAAAACAAATTTGTTAAATCAAATTTTAAAAAAATTAATGCATGCAACTGTTATCTAACTTATTGTACACAAAATATAAACCTATATCTACACGGTAATATGTTTTAACTCGGACGCGCAATAGTTTTGATGTTACTAAAACGTCTGTGTAGTTAATCACATAAGAACAAATTTGTTACATAAAATTAAAAAACAATTAAAAACGCAACAGCTATCTAACTTACAGTTCAAAGCATATTTAAACTTACCTACACGTTATTTTTAAACTCTGACGCACACCAGAAGATAGATGGACATCAAACAATAATAATATGTTACACATAAAAACATTTCTAAAAAAATACACTTTCAATTTAATTTGTGTCCACGGTCACGGCCTGTTTGTTTACATTGGAGCACGGGAAAGCGGAAAGTCACGTCACAGCAGCTGGCTGGTGGCTGCCTGTTAGTCTGTAGTCTTCCTCTGTCTCTCTCGCACTGATGGTAGGGGGCTGGCTACGGCGAAGTGTCGACACTTGTAGGGGATGGTGGTAGACCGAAAGCTTTCTGTGTGGAGACTTCTACCTGTCTCTTCCCAGACGTAGAAGGCTGAGGGTCATCTGGATTATCTGTGATGTTGTGTGAACGGCATTTCACAAACTTGTCAAGAGTAGACTGTGTTGTCACTCATTTTTTTTGTTCATAAATGGCTTTGTAGCTTGACATGTCACTATATAAACGTCGACGTACATTCTCAAACTGTTCACTGTCTGCATCCATGGCTTCTAATTTTAGTACTGCAGTGTCTAACAAATTAAAAACTTCAGCCAATCCCTTCTTTGTAAATTTCTTTTCTTCAGTCAGTGGCGGCTCTGTTGAGTTATTTTCTTCCGATTGTCGGAATTCATCCAACTGAATCAGATCTTAATTAGTGAGCTCTTCATCGTGACATGCGATAAGCTCATTAATGTCACTTGCATCCACTTCAAGTTCTAACTGTTTTGCTAGCTCAACACACATTTCCGTTGCCTGCTGAAAATGTCCCAACTTACAGTTTGTCTCGGTTGTCTGATTTTCTTCAGTGAAACCCTTGAAGTCGCCAACCAGTTCAGGGCACAGTTTCTTCCACACACAATGTAGGGTTGTCTGATTTACTTCATCCCATGATGCCGCATTATTCTTGATAGAATCAAGAATGTTGTAACCCTTCCAGAAGTCACGCAGGGAAATACCTTTGCCGCTGTCAATGGCTTTAATTGCCTGGGAAAAAGTACGTCGCAGGTAATAGGCCTTCAGTGTCTCAATAGCTCCTTGATCCATGGGCTGCAGGAGGGATGTGGTTCGTGGAGGCAAGTAAACAACTTTCACATCAGGATGAAAGTCATCCAATTCTTCAGGGTGGCCAGGTGCATTGTCCAAAATAAGAATCACTTTAAATGGAATCTCTTTTCTGGTGCAATATTCCTTCACCTCGGGAACAAAATTATTACTGAACCATTCTCCAAACAGTGCACGTGTAACCCAAGCCTTGGTGTTGGATTTCCAGATTATGGGCAGTTTGCTGGGGTCAGTTTATTTGAATGCCCGGGGCCTCTGGGAATGGTAGACTGCAAGTGGTTTGAGTTTCATGTCTCTGGAAACGTTACTACCGACCATAATAGTAATACAATCCTTTGCGACCTTGAATCGAGGCACTGATTTTTCCTCTTTTGAAATAAATTATCGTTCTGGCATCTGCTTCCAAAACAGGGCTGTTTCGTCAACATTAAAAATTTGTTCAGGCAAATATCCCCCTTCCTCAATCACTTCTGCGAGACGTACAGGAAAATCACTTGCTGCATCCGCATCTGCACTTGCGGCCTCGCCTGTGATCTTGACGTTGTGAAGATTTGTTCGCTTCTTAAATCGTTCAAACCACCCGGCACTAGCTTTAAATGTGCACTCCATGTTTGATTTCCCATCTCGCTTCACTAAATCTTCATGCAAGGATCTTGCCTTCTCCTGGATAATCAGGAAACTAAGTGGTATCCGTTTTTATGTCATATCTTCTATCCAGCTAGTAGACAACAGTTCCTCCATCACGGAAATCGCGACCAGCCTCTTCTTTGTAATTATGGTGGTGTTCAATGTAACAGCACCTTTCGTACTTTCGACAATACGCTTTCTGTCCTTCACAATTGTATTTATGGTTGAAACAGGCAGTTCTATTTCACGAGCGATCGACGAAAGTGCTTTGCCGTCTTCATACATTTTTATAATTTTCAGTTTCTCTTCTAAAGTTATTGCAGCCCGTTTCTTTTTTACAGCCTTTTAAGAACTTTCGTTCTTACGTTTTGATAACATACTGTCAGCGACAGCCTTACAGCACGAGATAACATGCGCTACTGCAGCATATGTCACTGCACACTCATCACGCACAAAGGCGATGCTGTGCTTGTGACGTGCGCGATAGAGGCAGTAACGTACGTAACTTGCTTCCTGTCTCGGCGCCGTGCGGACACAAAGAAGATACAGTCGCAGATGCGCAGTTACGTATTCTAAAATACTATTCAGAGCAAAGAGAGGGATTTGCATGGCTCGTAAAAGCTATGGAATGGTGTAGTGGTGAAGTTATGAAGTCAGGGAACACCGCAAACAGTATTTTTTTTTAATGTTGGGAATTCTTTACGTATCTACGAATTTACGTAAGTCGCAGGTTACGTAACTCTGGGATGCCTGTACTAGCGATATTCCGCGGCCCCCTAATTAGAACATGAACCTAGGTGTATATGCAGACGATACAGTTATATACACGCGATCCAGAAGTGTCGAGATCGCAACTCGGCGAGCCCAGGAAATGATCAATGAGCTAGAAAATTATTTCCGCCTGTGGTGAATAAAAATTAATGTAGGAAATGCAAAGCTGTGGTTTATACATGCCGACACAATTCTGCCAATCTTCCCCGCCTTACTCTATTTAATGAGGAAATTCCCTATAAAAATGAAGTCCAATATTTAGACGTAATATTGAATAAAAGGCTGACATTGCGAAGTCGTGTAGAGAGCAAAAGAAACCTTGCCTATGCTCGCATGTCGGCACTTTATCCAATGACAAATCGGAACTCCAGCCTTAGATAAAAAATGTATATTTAATTTACAATACAATGATCCGCCCCATTCTAACATACGCAGCTCCAGCGTGGGCTTATTGCACGAAATCGCACACTCGCACTTTGCAAGTGTTGCAAAATAAATGCCTTAGAATTGCGGCAATTGCACCTAGGTACGCACCTAGGTACACACCTATAAGATACTTGCATGCAGAGCTTAAACAAGAACTGCCGCAAGACATTTTCTGTAAAATGGTAGAGCAATTTTATGCTACTAGCCATAATAATCAAAACCCATTAATTGCAAGCCTTGGAGATTATGGTCCTGATGAAAATAAGCATTATAAGTGACCAAAATCACTTCCAGCGCATAGGCCCCCTTAGTTTTTCTCGGTCCGGAACCAGCGGGCGCTGTGACTGCCCGGAGCCCTGGCCACTCGCAGGGCCCCTGCCCCGCGACCTATTCGCGGTTTTCTAAACTCTCTCGTGGTCCGGAACATGAAATACATTGTCTCGCGACTCGCCCTAGCGCCTGCGCAGCTAATAGTTATTAATTAGCTGGTAATTTTGTTAATTGTAAGCCCTTACATAGTAATTGTAATATATACGCTACTTTTAATTAGGTTTTAAATATAAGTCACCCACACACCTCCCCTCCAGGCCTAGCATAATAATACCTCTTAGGTGTTCTCTGCCAGTGCTGACAGGGGTTGACATCACCACCTGTCATGCTGTTTGGGCTCGGCTGGAAGCCTTCAGCCCCAGTACCGGCCCAAGTATGCATGACAGGAGCCGCACAAATACACAAAACAATAACAAGTTACACTTACAAAAAAAATTTGGGGTAACACATAATATTTTTCACTATATCAAGATTTTCTTCATGAAAACAACACTGTGAAGCACTATGTATTTCACAGCACATGGCATAATATACACTGTACAGCCTATGGCTCACGTGGCAGCGCCGCTGTTGAAATTACTACATTGCTCTATTTTATTTAGTTAGCTAATTATTTATTATACTATACACTCACAATTTAACACGTTTAATTATAGTAATCGCTAGCTGTAAGTTAGCTGTGGTGTTTTCCGTAGGTCCGGAACGGCCGAGGCCTGTGATTAGCTGAAGCTGTGATTGGCCGGCAGGATCACTAACAGCCAATCAGAGGGCAGTTGCTGGCACAGATATTTCTGTGCTTAGCACGAGTCCCGAAAATGTAAGGCATTGTGCTAACCCACAGTGCTCTGGTTAAAACCAGCGCCCACACCAAAAGAAAGGAAAATAAATTAAATAAATACAGTTCCCGACCCCCAGCCCCACTCTTACTTCACAACTCTACTAACAACCTGGACCTTCCTACTTTTCCAGTGCCATTTTTATTTTTAATGCATGTAACTGCTGAGTGGTTACACTCCTATTCTGACAAAGGGGTTTTTACGGTACAGAGATGCCAACCTCTGGCAAGACCAAGCAGTAGTAGTAAAACCAGTCACTATCAGTAGTTTTCAGTAGTAACAAAAATTTATTACAAATGTTACGTGAAATTGGTTACCTGAACATCAGCATTTATACACCATACCAACGATGTATATAACTCATATTCATTTTTCTTCCTTTGACTTGTTTGAAAAATGTCCCTAAAATTTAAATGTTCAGAGTCTACTTTATGTTTGTTTCAGCATACGAACAACATAAGCCTGCACAAAAATATTTTCAATGTAGGCCCTATCACAAAACAAGAACAAAATTATGAATCTCTAAAAGTTACTTAGCATCAGTTAAAATAAAATATCATTAAGATCCAAAAAGTAAAATTGTCTAACAAAACACATTAATTAGCACTACTTGAAGCATAAGTGCAGTGCTTAGCATTTTCCAGCTAATTTTCATTTTCTTTGCTTATTCCGTCATTGTTAGCGCATACTTTATAACACGTAAGCACTATACTCATTTCATATTGAAATATTAATACCACTTGTGATTCACATTGATAAAGCTATAATCACAACAAACAAGTTTCAAAACAAGCACCAAAGCGGCATTCGGCATCAGCAAACAGTTCGCAATGAATCATGGTTGCGCGCCTGCCTACATACTGCGCATGCGTCATAAGATAAAAGACCGAGAAATACAGCACATAAGCATTAATTCCACGGTAAATTTTACGGTATCGCAGTCCGTGTTGTTTTAACACGTGACATTTTTACCCCTGCGACGAGAAAAAGCTAAACAGCATACTGGTGTATTCCTAGGCACATTTTACGTATGCACAGCACATTTGGTACGTTTGCAGTTTCAATATTAATAACACATTGGTTAGTGATTAAATAAAAGGTTAAAGTTCCCGAACCACAATGTACAAAAACAGGGAGTTGTATTTCGTACACAGTCCGAAATACTCGTACAAACCAGATTTATCGTACATTCATCAACTATGGAGCAATGTAATGTAAACAAAGCACAATACTTATAGCAGACATGATTCGTACAATATTTCTCAACGTAACGTATACAACATATATATTATAATAAACTGAAATAAAACATGAATGACACATTTTAATATTATCACACAAGTTAAAGCCAAGTACCCATACTACTGCTGGGACATTTTGCCAGTATCGGTACTCAGATATTGAAAGATAAAATTTTTACAATTTTACAGTTTCAGTAGTAAATAACTGTGAAATCCGTAGTCCGTATTTTATCTTTGCGATCCGTAGAAATTACTGAAAATCCATAGACATTGGCATCTCTGCGGTACTATGCCGGTTTTTCCCTCTCTCTTCTTAGAGTATGGCTTAGCTATAGGTACACTCAGGGAAGTGGACATGGCCCCAATTGCGGCCATGTCTACCCAATCCCTCTCTGCCGCGATGCATGCCTCCTCTGCATGAAACTTCCCCCTTGTAGGCGTATGTAGCCCAGGAATCTAAGACCATTTCCGGCCAAAACCTCCAAAAAATTTGTCCAAAGCTGAAACTTAGCTCACTTACAGAGTCGAGCATGCTTAATAACACATCAAAACTTTACCGCTCAAAACAGCGTGCGTCACATCAAAATCGTGCAACAAAATCATAAGTGACGCGTTAGTATAGCGTTATACTAAACTGCTGCCATGAGGCGTAACTTTTACTTTACAATTAAAATAAATAGTTCAAAATAATCTAGAAACTCTGTTCTACGTAAACATGTTACGAAATACCTAAATATATTACGTTTACTATGGACCGTAAAACAACAAAGTGAAGGAATGTATTATTTTATCAACGTTGTGGAAAATCGACAACGAATATCAGCAAAACTAAACATCTACGTGAAAAACATGCCGAGTATATTTTGTTGCCCATTCTTTCAGCTTTATACTGGTATGTCAGTGAACAAGTTAGCATATTTCGTTGGTTCACTAGAGCAGTCCGAGCGTCGCAGTGTACCTGGTTCGGCGCGGCGGACAGTTAGAGCAGCTAACAGAGGATAAGTGCGTGTATTTCCGGGAATTCCAAATGTCTAGGGTTACAATCATGCCTACTTAGGCACACAAATGCCTTCTGTTTATTCTGTATCACTCCTCGTCAGATTTATGACAGGTTACAGCATTTTCGGTGGCCGGTATCTCAGTGAACCTAATTTCTCCGAAAAAATTGTAAAAATTTCTTGGCAATATTTATGAGAATGTTTTCTTCTTACAATATATCAGTTACAAAAATAATAAGAGAACGAATTGTTACCTTAACCTCTGTAAAAAAACATACTACTTTTTTTGTAAGTGGGAATTAGGATACTTCATACAGTGCCTGTGAAGATGTCGGTTAAGTCGCAGGTTACTTGTGAAGGATTATATGCTCAATGGTGAAAAAATTGTGAAACGTACAAGTGAGTGTAAAAACTATGGAAAAGGAGATATTTTTATAGCAAATAAACCTGTTGCATTGAATAAAGACTGTTGGGCTACAAAGTAAAATAATTTTGTACATTTACGACAAACTTTTTGGGAAGACGTTTCCATAAAAATCTGTAAGTTTATAAAAAATATTGTGAATTTGCAGAATGCGTATCGATATACAAATGTGTATGTTTATTATAAAAAAAATTTGCATACTTATAAATAATACGTGTCCACTTACAAATAAATTTTTGTACAGTTTACAATAATTGGTTGAAATGACAACAAAAATTTTTTGGAAACCATTTCCCACAATTTTTTGTAAAAATACAAAATATGTTGTAAAATATGACGGGCCTGAAGGTTATTTTCTTTGACATCAAACACTGCTCATAAAAATATGTCTCACTATTCTTCCCAACATCACGTTGCTTTAAAGAATATGGAGAAAGGTGGATATGTACGCTTTGTTCGATAATAGGCTTCATTTCTGAATCTGAATTACTTATACTGCTGTCAAGCAGCAGAAATAATCAATTTGGAGAATTTTTCGAAAGAAAGGATAAATAACCACGTGCACAGAACGGAACATGTGTGTGGAAAGAGGAATTTAACCAAGATGTGCAGGTAAGACGAACATCTTTTCGTGAAAATTTCTGGTGTCTATGAATGAGGAAAACAAGTGATTCTGTCTTTATCAGATTACAGATATCGTTGTAGCAGAAGCTAGGTATCACAATTTTTGAAGTAAACTTTTCGCGAATGGTCTTAGTTTATGCAGAAATAAAAGTTTCTGCACTGGTCGTCCTATCAACACAAATCAAAATAAAAGTTTTGCAAAGCTCTGTCCATTTTAATAAGAAAAGCTGTGAACGTCAATTTTCACTGACAGAGCTGTGCGGTTTTAGGGTCAGTTCTGGAGAGGAGACTTCCTGTAGATGTTACATGGCAATGAATGGATAATTAGAGAATAGCATGCCAATATCAGAAGTTGGAGGTAAAAATAAGAATTTTAAAAGAAAAACAGGACAGTCACATTTCAGTGCTTAGAGAAACTGTACACAGAGAAGATTTGGTACGTTCGACAGTGTACTTCTTTGTATATGACGAAACAAGCGTGTGAAATTTGAATCAAACAAATATTTGATTGCCACTAAGGTTTAGTTCTCTCAACAAGAGTGTTTAATCCAATTAAATTTACTTTTTGTTAGAACAACCCAACCAATATTTGAAACACTTCATACATTGCAGAAGAAACTAAGATTTTGTTGGATCAAATACATACTTGTTTCGGCACATACAAACGCATACATCGTTAACGGAACAAAACTTTTTCTCGGTGTAAACATTTAATCAAACTAAATAAAATAGCATTAATAAAATCTTGTGACGTCAAGGTACCCTAGTTTAATTTAAATTAAGTACACACACTACACACAATCTTTAAAAATGACAATACCTGTGTAGATGCAAATCAACAAACACTAAGTTCTCGTGGACTTGATATTGTTCATATCAAAGAAATAGCGCACTCTGCCGAAACTTATTATTCACTTGAGGATTTATGGCTGTATGGAACATGGTCAAGTATTCCCTCATCCCCTTCGTAGAGTGGTTAGATCACTAACGTTAAGAGTGAACGTGGACATCACAAAGCAAGCAAAATGAGTTTCTTCCATTCATTAACTTGAACTCTGGAAACCCAAGCGTGCTGTGCTATGCCATCTTATACCTAAATAGTAAGGAAACAGGGTCAGTTTGGAACTCGTAATGTTTAATCAACCTATTTATATTACAATGGTTGATATTATTACTTGCAATATTTCTGGAGAACTAACCAAAGTGACTGCGACATGGAGACTTCCAAATTTTGATGTCCTTGAAGGAATCAGTGGGACACACAGTCACAGGCAATAATTTGCTTCAGCATCTGTCACATCTGTGACCTCAGGACATGCACATACAAGATCTTTTCGGGCCTAGTTCCTAATTCAAGCAGCTCTTGGCCATTTAATATGATGCATGTGATCCGATAAAAATTATAAGTAAATCGAAATACAGTAAACTTTCACAAATCCGGGGGTCTCGGGGATTTGTGACCTTCGGATTTCTGAAAACCACGGATTTTTGAAATACTGTATTTTCCATAACAAAAATCTGCAAAATTAAAAAAAAAAAAAGTTTTATATTCTGTAAGTCCCCGATTTACGTCGTCCTAATAATCGTCGTGGTTTTTAGCAACATATCCCAGACGTAAATTGAGGACTTACAGGTATAAGCTAACGCTGTTTAAAATAAAATAATTTATAAAAAATGGCACCTCGAACACGTTTGGCAACACTGGCCGGCCAGCTCTGGGCATGGGCAGCCGGCTGCGAGCCGTCAAGTCGTAAACAACCTTTCATTGTCACAGAGAAGCAGAAACAGCGATTACTATTTCCTTCTCCGCCCGTGTACCGGCGAAGTAAATTACAGTGCACATAGCAAATACCTTAAATTTTACTTACCAGCGATCATTGATTATTCCAAACAAGGCACGAAAAAATAAACATTTAACACTATGCACAGATTAGTAATATTTATACACTTTTACGTCAAATAGCTTGCACACACATTAAACTAAGGAAACACACAAAAAGTAGACTTTAATTATTTCTAGAGTTGCAATTAACAGTACACGAGGTG